>JASANC010001530.1:0-22695 GCA_030248135.1 Theristus sp. LFF4_11 | reverse complement strand
ACCGTGATTTGTCGCCTGTTCGTAATATTCATACAGTTTTCATGTTCACCAAATCACCAACCACCCAACTGCATATGGTGCAGAAATAAACCGTAAATAATCCTTCAAAAAGTCTATTCATTCATTCATTGATCAATTGTCTGTGACAGCTGATTGGCTGCACTCGAACAACGGCCGCTGATCGGCCAATCAACGCTTTACAACCAAACCAACCAGCGAGTGAATAACTTTCAACTTTCAATAACCAGCACGCTTGTGAACTCGAATGCCAAAAATGGATTCAGATTTCAATATTATTGCAATTCTTGCGGCGGTTCAAGAAATATTTCCACAAAAAAACCAACTTGCTCTGCCAGTTGCTGAGCTGGCAGCACGATCAACGCGCGAATCCTTGGAACGAGACGATTTCTTAAAAGTTGGATGATCGGCAGCACATAGGCGAGCGTTTTTCCGCTTCCTGAAGCAGAAAAAAAACGTGAGCAAGATTGAAAGTAAATGTTCCTTCGAAAAAAACAAAAACTAACCCGTCGGTGCCGACACGCATAAATCCGGCGGCGGAAATTGACCGTAACGCACGAACTTCGACAGAATTTCCGGTAAAACGGCCGTCTGAACAGGGAATAGTGTCTCGATTCCATTGCTAACCAAACGATCGATCAAGTCGGCGTCCAAAATGTCGTCAAAATCCTTCACGGAACGCGATTGTTTCAAATCGGAATCAAGTTTTACGGGACTTTTTATCCACAATGGTACCGCGCACAACCTGCAAAATAGTCTTTGTCTTGGACTTAAAAAAGAAACCTTTCAAAAACCTGACTTGATCAATTTCAAAAGCGCACCTCTTTTTCGCCAACGCGTTATTTTTATTATTCCCATCGTCGCTGTCGTCAGGAATACCAAGCATCGGCGGCAAATGAAACCCGTTCTGCCGTTCTTTTGACGAAGAAGTGTCCGTTTCTTTCATGTTACCATTTTGTTCCATATAATTTGAAAAAAAAGCCACTACGACGATCCGATTCAATTCACGTCACCCACCACGTCGCACGTCCACACCGCGGGAGGCGTTTGCACGCACATAACATGTCGTTTGGCACAACTTTGGTTTTCCAATTTTTTTTAAAGAAAAATTAAAAGAAACACACACGACACACCACACCAATCCACGACAATTCTGCGAGTGATGACGAGGACACGACACGTCACGTGAGTAGCCTGCCTGAGTGAGCGTAGAGATGTAAGGGTCAAAAAAAAAATTTTTTTTTTAATTTTTTTTTTTAAGTAAAAAAAAATGAGCTTTTTTTTATTAAAAATTTTTGAAATTTTTTCTTTAATGTGCCCTGAAAATGCCGTTTTTGGCATAATTTTTCGAAAGTTCAACAAAAATTTTCTTTGACTTTACCTTGTCACTTAGTCTTCAACGCTGCAGGTGGTATTCTGGATTGATTTATCGACTGTTTTCAGCCTTGGTGAGTGATGATCGACTCGCGCATTGAAGTACTTGAGCGTCGCAAAGGCTAGTTCAACAAATTCCGATGTCGCTAAAGAAAGATGCACCCAGAGACGAGAGCTACGAAAACCGTTTTAATGGTCAAAACCAGTCCATAGAGAATAAGACTTACAATATATAGAGCACATCAGATAATTAACAATAATGATCACACACAGTAATTAGGTTGTAAACTTGCTTTCTTGCTTCTCCCTGCAAAACTTTGGTATAAAATCACTCTCATCAACTCTGGTAGCACATGCCATCTCACGTCACAGCTCACTGCTGCTGCATTGCCTCATGTCCGTTCTCGCGGCTTGACTGAACAGAGCCGCCATAGCGCTCATCCGTCGACTGCCCCGAAACGGTCGCTTCAGCCGTTGTCTTATTCCCATGACCAGCCGCTTGCTCCTTGGCATCTCGTTTCTGTTGCATGAAAGATTCACGCGCGTTCTTTCCCGGACGATTCCTGTTCCAGTGAAAGCGCTTGAAGTTCGCCTGTCGTTCACGGCCGTGCTGCTCACGCTGATGGTCTCGATTTTCTAGCTTTTCCTGTTGCTTGACATTGACCGCCATCAGCAGTTCGGCGGTTTTGCTGAGGGATGCCACAGCAGTGGTGAGCTGGCCTCGCTGACGCCGCTGATAGAACTCTTGCTTGGAGTCTTTGTCTCTGTTTTGGTACGGATGAAATCGGCTCATGATGACTGCTTCGGACGGGGTAGTAGCAGAACAATGACAGACGGGAAACACACTACTGGCGACTGAACTATCCTTGCTGCCGTTCTCTTGCTTTTGTGTCCATTCCATCAATTCAGTCGTGACTGTACCATTTCCTGATTGGCTTCCTTCCCTCTGCCACATATTCAAACTTCTTATTTTCCGCTCGTCTTCATGTCGTGTCACATCTGTAAGCGGTCGTTTTATGATTTTGCCATCTTCTAATTGAAGCTCGACCGACTTTGGCGGAATGATGCGATGAATTTTGCCAAACAAAGGGTGTGTCGCTTGCAACTTATTCTTTTTGCCCTGCTTGGCTGCATCATCCCTAATCCACACAGCTTCACCGACTTGAAATTGGTTATCGTTTTTGTTAAACCACGTCTGCCCCTTTGCTTTTTCCTGAGTTCTAATCGTCTCTTGGTTGACTGCGTCATAGAACTCGTGTAGCTTCGGCCGATTTTCGAATTCGGTCGAAGCGGTGCTGTATCTAGTGCCCATGTGAACTTCGAACGGAGTGACATTGAGCGTTTTATGCACTGTCTGATTGTACGCGGCCACCGCATTCGGCAGTAGCTGCACCCACTGATCAGGTGGACGATTGCTATCGATCAGTTGACGACTCAATGTCGTTTGCAGGGTACGAATCGCGCGTTCGACAAGCCCATTTGATGTGTGTGACTTCGGAGTAGTTCGATGGTGGACAATTTTGTAATTCGCCAACAACTCTGTAACTTTCTTTGCGGTGAACGCTGTGCCATTGTCGGATACTATTTCTTCCGGCACCCCGTACTTTCGAATCAATTGCAACACAAATCCATACACCTGGTTGGCCGTTGTTTTCATGCAAGCTTTTGCTTCCACCCAACGTGACATTGCATCGATTGCAACTAGACAATGTTTAGTTTTCCCTGTTTGACTAAACAAAGAAAAATCTAAATGCCAACGTTTCCTCGGTTGATCTGGTGGTGGTCGAGGTGACAAAGCGTATTTCACGAGTTTCTCCGGGCGTTGTTGACACGCTTTGCATTGTTCACAAAAATCGCGAATGTGCTGTTTCATATTCGGCCAGACGTACAGTGGTCGAATTCTCTGGAACACTTTCAACCACGATGCGTGTGTACCTGCTGTACCCGCATGATGTCGCTCAATAATTTCGTACCTCAGCTTCTGATCAGCAACTTCCAGTGGCTGCACTGTATTTTCTTTTGTGCTCATCGTGATCGGAACTTTTGCAAAAATCCTGTTCAACCGTTTGTGCCTTTCTGGATTTTCAGCGTCCGTAACAGGTGCTCGCGACAAGGCATCAGCCACTAGATTCTGTTTGCCGGGCTTGTACTGCAGTGTCACTTGATACTGCTGCAAAATCAATGTCCAGCGGTGCAGTTTCGCCGACGGCAATTTTTTCGTGAATAAATCGGATAGTGGTCTGTGATCCGTGTACACAGTCACCGGTGCTCCGTAGATGTACGCGTGGAACTTTTTAAGTGCAAATACAATTGCGACCGCTTCGAGCTCGGTCACTGCATATTTCCTCTCAGCAGACGACGTCGACCGACTGACACAAGCAATCGGCAATCGATCTCCGTCCGGTTGTTCTTGCTCAAGCATAGCTCCGAGACCATCCAACGAAGCGTCTGTCGAAATAAAACACGGTTGAAACGGAATCGGCATGGTCACCTCCATCGGTGCAGCCAGCGTTTCCTTGATTTGTGCAAACTGTTCTCTGGTTGTGTCTGTCCAGGGTACTTTGTCGCTCTGGTTTTTTGTCAGACACAACAATCTCTGCAGTGGCGCTAACGTCTTTGACAGGTTGCGTAGGAAACGAGTGCCCACATAGTTGGCCAATCCCAAAAATCCCTGCAATTTTTCACGTGTTTCTGGCAACGGGTACTCTCGCACAGCTTGCACTTTCTTAGGATTGGGGCGGACCCTGTTGCACGAAATGACGTATCCCAGATACTCAATTTGCTGCTGAAAAAAGAACATTTTGTTGGGTTGAGCCGCAAACCCGCCGCAAACATGGCGTCAATCACCAAACCGACATCAACCAAATGCTGTTCAACAGTTTTGCTGTACACCAAAACGTCGTCTAAGTACACTCTGCATCGAACACCAATGTGCTCCCTTAATTTGTCGTTCATGAACCTTTGAAACGTTGCAGGTGCTCCGGTCAAACCGAAAGGCATTCTCAACCACTCGAACAGCTTCCATGCACCACCATGATAGGCCAAAAATGCTGTCTTTTCGACGTCTTTTTCGTCCATCGGAATGTTATAATAGCCACATTTGACGTCCAACGAAGTGTAATAACATGCATCTCGCAAAGAGTCAATCATATCATCGATGCGCGGCAACGGATACGCATCTGTGCGCGTAATACTGTTCAACTTCCGGAAATCAACGCAGAATCTCCACGATCCCTCTTTTTTGCGCACCAACACGATAGCTGAAGCATACGGAGAATTCGATTCCCGAATGAAACGATTCTCGAGCAGTTCTCCGCACATGTCCTCAACCATTTTTCGCAGATTCATCTCGATTCTCCGAGGCCTTTCATGAAACGGTGGATGATTGCCCGTGTCAATACTGTGCTTCACTGTCGCTTTACCAACATTGTCAATATTTTGACGTTGGCCGGGCACATACGTTGTGCTAAATGCTTCCGATTTCGACCTGAGCAGGTCCTCAATGACACTTTTCTGCTCCTTCGTGTCCACACCAATTTTCAATTGACTCACGAAATTGTCCTTGCCAGCTTCTGTGGCTTTTTCAGCGCTCTCCGTCTCACTGATGGACAGAACATCCATCCACTGTGAATCATCGTCGTTCTCGTCAATACCGACATCACACTGAAACTTGGTATTGGAGTCTTTATCCATGAACATGAAGCGGACCGTCTGATCGTCCGTGTTCACTGGACAACACTCACGGATTCGTTTAACAATCGAGTGTTTGGTCACTGCGTTTTTGTTTTTCATCAGTCTCAACGGCTTGCCACTGCCGGTGATCACCTGTACTGCAATCTGACGCAGCTTGTTCCGACCGATGATCATGTCGACGTCGTCGTCGATGTCCGGAGACACTAGAAACTCACAATTCTCCACTGTTGTTCCGTCAACAGACAAGGTCGCTGTTGTCGTGCCATGCACTCGCAGTGGAGTTCCGTTGACCGCTTGCAATGCTTTGTGGTTGTTTGGCTCAATTTTCAGTCCTTGTCGCGTTGCAAACAATGCTGACAAGACCATTTCATCCGAACCAGTGTCCACACAGTAGTAGTTGACCTCTCGCCCGTTCAGCGTGGGCGTTTCGTACTGATTACGGTCATCCATCTGCTGCTCACAGTCACCTTTCACGAGACCGACTTTCTTTGGCGCCTCGATTGCTTTCGGTTTTTGACTGTCTTGCAGCTGTCTCTGTGCGTAGTTCTGCTGTCCGAACTGATTGTTCTGTTGTTGATACGCATATGTCTGATTGTTGCAATAATCATATGGCTGACCGAATCGACTGTTGTAATTATGATTCGGATGCTTGTCGTGGCGTTTCTGATTGTAACGCTGTTTGTTCTGGCGGTAGAATTTAGATTCGTGTTGGTTATCAGAACGATAATTAGTCTCACGGTTGTCTTTGCGACTAAACTGTCGGGTCACACGACCCTTGTCACCCTGTCTTTCTCCGTCACGCTTTTCGCCGTCACGGCTGTTCTTCTTCTTTTGAAATTCTCGCAGTCTTCGATTCCCTGAATTTTATCCACAATCTCTTTGAAACCGAATCCTTTGAACTTGAGATCCTCTGTTTTACTCGACAACAGCGGATCGAGTAATCCTTGGCCGAATTTGTTGGTCAACGTCATTTCGATGTACGGCAGGTATGCACCGTCCGTGCCACGATAATCGTGACCTGTGGCCAACAACAAACGCTCCAAGCGTAAGCCAAACGCGCGCACAGATTCTCCTTTCTGTCGCGTTGTGGTGTCCAGATCGTGCACCGACGTTATTGCCTCATTTCGCGGCCCGTAGATAGTCTCGAGATATGTGATCGACGCATTCAAATTTTCTCGCATTTCCTGCGGCTGTTGATCAAATGCAAACAATGCGTCGTCGGACAGACACATACGAATGTGCTCGACCGCGATTTTTGGCGGTGGGTCCCACAGCTCCAGTCTGGTTTGCAGACTGCTGAGCCAGGTGCGGAATTTGTGATTTTTGGCTGGGTCGAATTTTTGCCATTTTTCGGACAACAACATCATGTACGCTTTGTTGCTCTCACTGACACTGTCACTGCACACCTGTTTGCTGTTGTCATCATGGCCATCACCCACACTTGTCTGACTTTTCTGATTCAGCATTTTGCTGAACAACATGCTCATGAACTCGTTCTGTTTTTGCATTTGTTGTTGTTGTTGCATGACCAAATGAATCAATTGCTCTGAGACTCCCGTCTCCGTTTTCATGCCGTTATCGTGCCTGGGACTTAACCCACTGGCCTTCATTTTATCGTGCCTGGGACTTAACCCACTGGCCTCGTCATTTGCCTTGGGAATTAACCCAGTAGGCTCACCAATCAGATTTTCGGTCCTGGGAATCAACCCAGTGGACTCGTTTGCCTTGGGAATGAACCCAGTAGGCTCGTCAATCAGCTTTTTGGTCCTGGGAATTAACCCAGTGGACTCATTTCTTGCCTTGGGAATTAACCCAGTAGGCACATGCTCATCGCTACGAATATGCGCAAGTTTTTGACCCAACTGAAACGTAGTGATTGAATCAGTGTCACTTACGTCTGAAGCATCGTCTGGCACGCTTGGGTCGCACTTATCAGACGCTTCGTGTGGCCTTTGAGTCTGTGCGCGTTGTGGCACTTGTGCCGAGCCGAGCATGCTGATCGCCGTTGGCACTGTCGTATCACTGCTGTGCGAGACGCTCGATTGTGCCTGTGTCATACTGTTCAAGTCAGAATTTTCAGGATCATGCATGTGTCCCCAAGTCAGAAACTGTTTGTACTTGAAGACTTCGCCCACAAATCCTCTGACCCTATCAACCAACTCGTCAATGGGTGTAACCAAAGAAGGTGCAATGTTTCGCTTGACTTTGTACTGCAAGGTCCGACTTATCTATTTTTTCACCTGCAGCGTCCTGCAAATTCGGTTGAGTCCTGCCCGATCCTGCTGGTCCTCATAGCGGTCAATGAGACAATCCAGGTCTCTGCGGGTCATGTGTACCGTATCGGCGTCGGACGTGTTCAGCGAGTCAGGGCTGGGATCACGGCTGACGACTGAACTCTCGCTGTCAAAGTGTCGCGACATGTTGCTGATCGTGCTGATGTGCTCGTTGCACTGTTGCACACTGTGGTTTTCCTTCTTTATAGATGATGACTGTACGAGCCAAACGTTGGGCGCCAGAAAGATGCACCCAGAGACGAGAGCTACGAAAACCGTTTTAATGGTCAAAACCAGTCCATAGAGAATAAGACTTACAATATATAGAACACATCAGATAATTAACAATAATGATCACACACAGTAATTAGGTTGTAAACTTGCTTTCTTGCTCTAAGGTGAGATAGAAGCAGAGAACTCACATTTACGCATCGTTTTTCAGGATCTCGAAAGGTGGAAATTGCACTGTCTGCCACTGCAAGCGTAACTTCGTTGGTTGCTCGTTGCTGTTTCGCCTCGTGTCGTCAGCGTGATCACACCGGTTTGTTGTGGAACTTGTTTCCATGTTATTTGAGGTGAATTGAGAGGCAAAACACGAGACGTGATGTCGTCGGTGGGAAAATGGGGTCGCCGAAACCAAGTCTGAAATTTTCACCCTCCTCCCATATGAGTGGGGGTCATATGGTAAGTCGGTGGCTCCTCAGATGGTGATATTCGGACTCCCTGAAAAATTCTGAACAACTTTCATTTAAAAAAAAATTTAAAAAAATTTTTTTTTTTTTTAAAGAAAAAAAAATAGAAAATTTTTTTTTTCTTGACATCTCTAAGTGAGCGAGCGTGACAAAAACCAACAACAACGTTTAGGGTGCCATTGTTATTTTGTGTAGTTTTGCTTTTCCGTCGTCGTCGTCGTGTGCAGTAGGACGCGCAACACTTCGCCATTTTTATCGTAATGCATCATTATTAAAACAGCTGCATCTGCAGTTCCGGTGCTCCTCCTCCATAACACAGGAAAGAAAAAAATGCAAAAACTAAATTGATCATTTTCACCTTATCAAAAAGGCTTGGCTTAGGATCAGGATTAGGTTCAGGATTAGGAACCTACAACGACTCATTGCAAGCAACCATTTATCAGAAATCAAAAAAATCACTTTTAAGTATGTATACAAATCCATTTTTATTTGGCGTCAACAACGTTTTCCCCAAAAAAATAAACAAACACGCAAAATTCACAGCCACAAACGCAGCCAAACGTGCTCAAAAACAAACAGATAAAATCCGTCGCCATAGTCGCCAACCAACAGCAGTAGCACAAAAACTAAAAACTCACTGCCATGATCATCGAGGGCATCGGCGACGAGGTGACGCTGTTTTTCGTGCTGTGCGTTCTGTTGGTGCTGCTGGCGGTCGCATGGCTCTCGACCGACGTTCGTCCGCTGTGGGGCGGCGACAGCGTCTGGCTGGTGCACTTAGAGACGGAGCCGAATCGGCGGGTGTTGCAGGTCGGCTTTGGCTTGGTGTTGAGTTTTCGGAACGTCGTTTTGTTTGCGAAGTGGAGGTTTCCAGATTAGCGTCTGTCTGCTGTGCGAAAGTGCTGTTGGTTACATTTTAGAAATATGAACGCTTTTGATTTTCATGGAACAGTTTTGCTCAGCTTGGCTGGACTGGACCCTCTTTGACTTTCGGTTGTGTGGTGATAAGTGTTGTTATGTTTGCCATTTTTATCTTTCATGTGTTTTTTTCAATATTTTGTCGATTTCATTTGATTTCTGTTTTCGCTTCACGTGCAGCTGATGCAAATCGACGAGCAATCAGCGACGCACCTCCAAGAGACGAATCAGGCGCGCATGCTGCGTCTGCAGGAGGCTGCTGACAGCACCGCAGAGTCGCCGCCGTTGGTGCCGGTGAACGCCGATGAAGTTACCGCTGCATTGCGTCACTCGTCCACTGGTTTGTTGGGTTTTTGAACTGGAACTTGAACTTGAACTTTTTATTAAAACATGTTTGGAAGTTTTGTTGTTGGTTTTGTCGATTCTGATTTGTTTTCGAGCTATTTATCGCGTCATACACGAGAATTGTCGTGTCGCGAGAATTGTCGTGTCGCGAGAATATGTCTGGTTGAAAAAAAAATTTGTGGCATTCTGAAATCAGACAAAAGTTTGTGCGTGCTCCGCTGATTCGACTTTTTCAGCAGCACAACCAGAATCGCATTTAATTATTTGGTGTTTTCCAACTGCGTGAAAATTCGATGTTCTTTCAATAAATGCTCTTTTTCGTTCCTGTCACAGACTCATCCGACGACAACAACCAAAACACCGAAACGAACAACAATCAAGCGTCGCCGTCAAACGAGCCGCAGAGCTCGCAGACGACGGAGCCAGAAAAAGCGCCGGACACGACGATTCGATTGAAGTTTCTGGACGAAACACAACGTCTGGCGGCCACGTGGCTCTCGCAGACCGTCGGTGAATTCAAACGGTTGGTGAATTCAAATGAGATTGGGGCTAGCGCGGCTCTGATTGGTTCTTGGATAAATTACGTTTTCAGTTCTTTCTCGAGCTTTGTATTCTGTACAAAAACGTGTCGGGTTTAAACAAGCATGGATTGGCTTGGATTGATGGCATGATTGATTGATTGAAAGCACATGTTGATTGGAAGGTGATCACGTCACACGTGACGCATGCATTCTGTGCAGGCGTTGCTGTGCAGTGGGAGAGTCTGTCGCGCACACAAAGAATGCATCACGTATTCAGGCGATCACCAACCAATCAGCTGATAGCCTACAGAGGTGTGCACGCCAGACACTTCTAGCCTGTCCCGGGTCGGGTGGCTGCGCGACGTCGACCCCTCCCCAATTTTTTGTCGCAAACTAAGTGTCACACAAACTGACCTCTCAAAAACACGGCTATGTGCTGTGTGCTTGCATGTGTAAATTTTTGATGTATGAGGGTGAACATTTTTCTTCGGCAAGTCAATTGACACAAATGGTCGAAAAATTTTGCGTCAGCGCAAATTTTCTCCGTCAGTATGACCACATCGAACAACAAATAATTCGGTGTCCGTGCAACGTTGTTCAACACCTGGAGTCAAATAACAAAGCAACTTTGGAACTTCACATCACATCGCAACCACACTTATGCTCAGAAACAAAACTTTTCTCTGCTTAGGCACCTTCTCGCTTTTGTTTTAATCGTGCGTGGTGCGTGACAACAAATTTTCTTGTTTGATAAAAGCCGAGTAGACAGCCGACTACGAGTGTCCAGACAAACAACAACAAAACTGCTTGAAATTAACACAGTGAAAATTTGTGTTTGTTGTCCAGAGGGGGACTGTCGACACCCAATTGTTGATTTCCATCATGAAAATAAGATTTCTGAAGATGACAAAAGTTTTAATTTTGAAAGCGCTGAAAATGAAAAAAAATTAAAAGTTTGTTCTATATTTCGTTCGGAAGGCGACTTTGACTCTCAATTTAAATAAAAAATGGGAACTTGCAACGTCTTCGCGAAGCGAAGAAAATTTTCAAAAAAAGACTCTGAGAACGTATTTTACCTTACGATTTTATGATGTCATCCAAAGTATTTAGGTGTCTGTAACACCCATAAAAAACACAGCTGTTTAGCAAAAGAGCGAATAAAAAGCTTTCGTAAAGGACTAGTTGGACCAAGTGATTGTTGATACGGTCAAAACAATAAGAATATTGTAAAAAATTTCGATCTGAGCACAAAATTTCCTAAAAAACAGTCTTTTGAAGTCCTCGAAAATTGAAAGAATCAAAAAAAGCTGACGCAAACAACCGATTTTTTGCGTCATCCTGAATTATTTTGCGTCATTGGCGCAAGATGTCGCGTCAAAAAGAACCCTGGTTACTGTACCACTGGTATTTACAGAATAAAATGTGCTTACCATATACATGCGCAGCGCGATTTCAAATACAAATACGCTACAACCTACAAAAGTAACCACAGCAATACACGCACTTTTGAAGATCTGCTTCAGTCAGTCAACTAAAATAATCGAATTTAATTTCGAAGTAATTTTATTGCATTTGTGAAAATTTTGTCTCTTCCAACCGAGGCGCTGCGCGACGTAGCCCCTCAGGCCCTGCGTGACGCGCGACGCTAGCCTGTCCCGGGACACCCTAGGAACACCCTATGCACATCTCTGATAGCCTATAATCTAAAGTTCGTCTGCACCGTATTTTCACAAAACGCCAACCATTCACGATGCCAGACACCATTTCGCCGACGACGTCTCGTCGGGCAAGGTGATTCGCCTGATCTATCAAGGCCAACTGTTGCGCGACGACGAGCGCTCGCTCGGCAGCTACGGACTGACGGATAATGCGATCGTGCACTGTCACGTTAGTAGTACACCGTATGAAACATCAGCGCGCAATGGGGCGCCCACTGGGGCACAGCAGACTCGACCGAGGGCCGGGGGCGGGCCGCAGACGCAACACCACCAGACGGGCGGCGTTTTTCTGGGTGGGTGCTTGAATTTTGGTGTTGAGTGTTTGTTATGGTGGATAAATGTGATTGATCACTTGGTCTTTTGTCGCATTCATTCATGCCCGTGCGACTGTGTGGTGGTGGGCAGCCTCGACAGATACCACAATCGCACTCGATTGTAATCGCTTATCACACTGGTCAATCTAGCCGATCTTAGTCGAATGTGATGATAACACAAATCAAGCTTCCGACAAAAAAGCGTCAAGCTCACAAGGCAAAACTACAGAAAAAGCTCTCAATGCACTTCTCAAAAAAAAAATGCTCCAGGCAACGCGACGGACGGCAGCGCGCTGGGCATCGGCCGCTACACGGGCGTGCTGTTCGGCGTGAAGTTCGGCCTCCTCTGGGCGTTCTTCGCGATGTACCCGCAGTATTTCGACTTTTCCTCGTTCTTCTCGCTCGTCCTGTGCACCATCATTTATATGGCGTTCGTCTATCATTCGCACCGGCAGCAGCAGGTGACGGCGACGCCGAGCAATGCGCAGGCGAACACAAATCATCGGTCATGAGACGCGGAGCATGATCGAATGCTGCGAGAAATGATGTCGTTAGTGGCGGTGTCCTTGGACGATGACGTGTTTTGCGATGTATGTCGTGCTATGTTCGTTCAGATTACCAAAACTGGAAAGTTCGATTTTCATTCGCTATTGGATTGTTGAGTTCAAATTTTTAACTTTTTTGTGGCTAGGTGTCACGCGAAATGGAGCTAGTTTCCGTACAATATTATTGTCGACTGCAGATTTCTATTGGTCTCCTCGGGTGGGAGACGAAACGTATTGTGATGTTTTTGGGCAATTTCTAATGTGTGTTGCAAGCGAATCAGTGTGATTATTTATAAAAATCGACGGTATAATCAACCGGAGTTTCAAAGAAAAAACCATCCTTTGTCTGTCACTCACCAAAAAATGTCAACATTTTCGATCTGGTTGTTCTGGTCCAGTTTTTTGTGTGCATTTGTCAATCGCCGTGTTTTTTTTTTGTAAGCACCTGAGTTTTTGTCGTTCGAGGCTTTTTCTCTATCCTTGTTCATATGCTCACCTCCGTCAGTGAACAAAACACAAATGTTATATCCGTTCCTGTGATTCATGTGCTGCGTAATTTTTTATCTCGAAAACTTGAAATCAGCTGTAATGCTCAGAATTGGTGGGATATGATTCTTGCTTTGAGTTTTGCGATAAAAAGTGAGAAATTTCAAATTTTCTTGTGTAAAAACGGTTGAATAAATGATGTGTCCCACAACAACAATCTGGCGGATCAAAGTTCACAGCATCCCGGCCTAGAACAGTTATTTTATCATTATCATTTATTGGCTTGAAACGTGTTCCGTTGCTGCATGCATATTATGAAACGCAGTGGTATAAAAAACGCGAAAGGAAAAACTATTTTCAAAAAAGATATGAAAGTGGAGAGATTTTGGACTATACTTTTATTAAAAGCGTGGGAGTGGATTTTTGGAGTTCATAATGTACACGATTTTGAGACTGAAGCTTCTAGGTATAAAACAAGCGATTTTTGCTGATTTTTTCGAGCACTAATTCAAAAACCTCCAAACATCCCCCCACAAAAAAATACCATTTACTTTAAAAACTCATTGTTGGAAAAAACAAAGGAATCGTAAAGATGTCAAACTAAATTTTTCTCCAAAACAATCGCTCTATAAAGTCAACCAAAAAAGAGTTGCATCACATTCACAAGAAACCAACAAAAATCAAAAATCCACCGTACATAAAAACGCCGCATAAATCCATCAAATAAATTTCAAAAACATTTTTGGGGTATTTGAACATCATCTCAGCACGAAATCCTGAAAAAGAGAAAGTCCATAATTAAACAAACAACGCACATCGGAGAACCATTGCAGTGTTCTTAACAAATTCATAGCGTTTCTATGTGAAGCGAAACAACCAATCAACGCATCCGTCAATGGGTGTGCTGGCTGATTGGCTGCATCATGGTTGTTTGAAAATACGGTTTATAAAAACCGTTTTTATACGGCCACATAAAAACCGGTTTTATTTCCCAATCTTTCACAGCACCCAAGTTTCCAGAAGTTGGCCCCTCCTATTAAAAATCACAATTAATTTTGAAATAAGTATATGTCAGTATTGTCACATCAGGTGGAAGAGTACAGATTAGTGAATCTGTTCACGCGAGAAAAAAACGGAACTGTGATGTTTCATGAGTTCGTGCCAAGACTCAACGACCTAGCAGTAGCACCACTGGACCACCAAGTTTTGACAAAAAAACCTGCCGCAAGCCCGCCAAACGAACCGACCTGAATTTTTCTGTTGAACAACAAGAGCGCAATAAAACACAAAAGAGACGGCTATCGTTGAGCACAAATGCGGTGAGTATGATGCCTAGCCATCGCCATCCGGCGCGGACGCCGCCGAACGGACGCCCGTGGCGGCACCACCGCCAGGAGTCGGGTGGGAGGGCGGCGACGGCGTGGCCCTTTGCTGGCCGCCAGCTGTCGACTGCTCGTCAGTGTGATCGTCATTATTACTGGCATTATTGCTGTTGCTGGCGACGCTGGCGCCCCCCGCCGCGCTGCCCGTCTCGCTGGCGCTGCCGCTGTGCGAGGCCGCCGATGCGTCGACGCTGTGCGCACGCCGCTGCTGGCACTCGGCGAGTTGCGTGATCTGCGAGCGAGGTGTACACTGCTGTTTTGGTGGACTTGCCGTGAACATGGCCGCTTTGTTCCGGGTGCAAGGAGCGCACGCGCGAAATTTCAATGAAAAATACCTTCAGAAACCCAGTTTGCGTCAAAATTGACTTTTCTTAATTAATGTACCATGAATTTTTAACGTTTTTTAATGAATTGGTTTTTCGTGCCATTCTGTTCACTCTTTGCCTATTGCAAACATGATTATGAAAAAATCCGGCCTTTTTTAAAAAAAACAGAACTAGCCTCGCTCGATTGAGAAGCCAAGGAGTGCCTGACTTATTGGGCCATACAGTACTTTTTGAATACTGTAAAAAGGTCGTTTTTCCCGTTTGAAATGGTGATCAGCTAGTTCTGTGAATCTATGTTTCTGAAATAAAACGCGCACAATTTTCTTCGTGTGCTTCAGCGTGTTCTCACTGCTGGCGTTCTGCTCGACGCCCTCGCGCAGACGGGCGTGCTCGGCGGTGTAGGGCGGCTCGATGACGACGGCGTCCATGACGACGATGCTGTGCTCCTGCCATCTCACCTTTAAACTGAAAAGAACAAGAGTTTTTGTGAAAAAAACTAAAGAAACCAAGTGTTTGTGTTAAGGTTGACGTTCAGTCGGACCGATGTGCACAGCTGGCGATGGAGAGGTGAAGTCCTAGTTTGAAGACCCTGTGCTGGTTTATTAGTTTATAACAATAATGTTGCTAAGCCGCAAAAAACACAAACACGTTGAAACACAGTCGCGCTATTACCAAAAGTCAAGTCACCAAAAAACGGTGTTATTCTTCATGTCAATCCTCATCATCATCAATCTTCATGTCCGCGCACTGTACAATTGTGTTTGGGCGCATCTGTTTGTTTGTGACCGCGTAACATCAATTAAGTGCATTGTGCAAATAGTTCCACCAAAAAGTGAGAAACAAAATCAGACACGTTTGCAATTCAACTTCAATGAAACATCATTGTGCATAACGTACCATCATCAATCATGCAACAAGTCCAAACGAAAAAAAAACAACTGACGTTTTATGAATCTGAGTGAACAGTAATTGTCCTTGGGCGTCGACGCCTAACGGTGCGATGCAGTCGGTTTTGGCCGCCTTTGCTGACTCAAATTTCGATCTCGACTGAAATTTGTTGTCAACTTAAAATAATAAACTTGACATGTAGGCAACATTTAGTGATTTCAGTAGTCCACAGCGGCCTAAAATTGTCATTTATCGGTGCAATATGATATGTTCCGTCTTCGAAGATCGCGCACAATTGTGCTCACGTTTTTCTGTCGAACGTTACGTTGTTCAATAAGTACACACACCGGCTAACAAAAATCTGGGGTGTGGTGGTCGATTGGGAAACTGCACGCGTCAAAATTCAGGGCGCACAGCCGTCGGATGCATGCGTCATAAATGCAAACCTTTAGATTTTGGCTGATTATTCTCTGATTTGCCGACTATCAAAACATTCGGTTTACATGGAACGCAAACACGACCAAAAAAACAACAACAACACACTAAAACCTAAAAACTCACCTTTTTCGAATCGACCGCTGGAAGATTCGACTGAAAATCGGCCGCCGCTGGTTTCACCTCAATCGCATTCGTCACGGCGCGCAAATTCAGAATCACAACTTCCGATTTGCCACTGTTCGAGGGTGTGGTGCCTGTTTGTTTTCAACATTTTTAACATGGAAACTTTGTAAATTTGACGCGGTCAACTAGCCGTCAGCAGCATTTGAACTTTTACTGATCTCAAAATTGCAGTGTTTCGAGTGTCGAATCAGTTCGGTCATTATTTGTTTGAAAAATACAAAAAAAACGTTACACAACAAAATACCAAAGGTGCATTCATGAAGCAGTAAGTAATACACAGACATATACATCCTCATAATCGCTATGGCTAGCTAGTAAACCCTGTTCATGAAAACCCACAGTGACGCATCGCTATCGCGCCATTGATTGTTTTGCCATCATGAACAACATTTCAACATTTGTCTGATACATACAATTCATGAAGGCACGAGTGAATTCATGAATGCTGCACTTACGCAACGCCAGCACTCGTGTGCCACGATCGTATGCGAGCACTTCTCCCTCGACCGTGTCTCCGTGACATGTGACACACTGTGCAAGAAATTTTTGAGATCTTGAAGAACAGAAGTGGAGACAGAATAATGCCATTACGTAATTCGCCAAACACACAACTACAGACAAAGAAATTATTCTTCTATTGGCTGCATGGCACAAATCAGCGTCCGAGCAAGTCTTTTTCTGCCTTTCAGGTGCAGTGCGTGCAGTCCGACCGAACCGAACGTACGCTATTTTTTTGTGTGACGCTTTCAATGGTGGCGCGGCAACGAACAACAACAAGAAACAACACATTTCTTTGTCAAACGTTTCGTAGCAGCAAAGGAGCGATTGCACTTTGCAGAACAAAGCACGCAAACTCAATTACAGCCAATCAATCAGCAAATGCGCTCTCAGACCGTCTGTCTGGAGGAGGAGGAACCGAACAACTGGACCAACCCAATAATCATGCAACAAAAACAGCGCGCGTTCAAGCGTTTTTCCCCCCACCTGCATGGTTGCGCCTAGCGTGAACACGTCGTTGCTGGATGGCGCTGCCGTGACGACGACGCTGCTCTGATTCACGTTGTTGTCGTTGTTCATGATCGCTCCTGTGGTCATTGTATTGCGCGCGCACGATGCTCACGAAAAAACTGACTGGCGCCTTTTTTGAATTGCGTTTTGCAAATTTTATTCGTCTTCACTTTTTTCTGAAAAAACTGTGATTTTCCGCTAATTTCCAATCCAAACGAAACTCCATTACAATTTTAAAACAGCGTTCATCTGGTTAGTTGGAGTGGAGAGTGTGTGTGTGAGTGTGACCAGGGTTCGAAAAAAAGTGAAAATCCCAATTTTTTTAATTAAAAAATGTTTAAAAAAATTAATTAATTTAAAAAGCCCGTGCGATCCAGTACCGTGGGCAGTACCGTGGGCCCAAACAAATTTTCGAAGGGGGGGGGGGTATGGTGCCGTGGGGGGGGGGGTGCCGACCAAAAAGTGAGGGGGGGGGGTCCAACCTATGGTAACGTGGGACCCCCCCAGGGGGGTCCCATGGGGGGGTGCATTTTTTCAAAATTTTCTGTGGGGGGGGTCCACCCCCACCCTCCCATGAAATTTTTTCGCTTAAATTTTAAAGGAAAAACGCTAAATCTTTGAAATTACAATGAAGATGGTCAAGTTATCATATATTCAGCTTATATTATAGACTTTATAGACAAAAAATCATGATTTTCGAAAAAAAAATTAGGGTGTGCAGAAAATTTTGGGGGGGGTCTCCGCCAGACAAAATTTCATGGGGGGTGTGGGGGGGGGGTGTCGGCCAAATTTTCGAGGGGGGGTCCGATGGGGGGGTGCCCGGTTTTAGGGGGGTGGCACGGTGCCCCCCCCCACCCCCCCCCCACCTGACGGCCTCTGGGGCTCTGGGGGGTGTACCCCCCCCCCCCACCCCCCCGCCCACGGTACTGACCGTGGGCCCAAAAAGATTTTCGAAGGGAGGGGGGGTATGGTACCGTGGGGGGGGGGGGCGTGCGCCGACCAAAAAGTGAGGGGGGTCCAAACTATGGTAACGTGGAACTAGGATTGTTAAACAAAAATCAAATTTAAAAAAAGTAATTAAAAAAAACAAAAATGCCGATTCTTTTTAATTCGAAACATTTTCCTCTAATATGCTCTGAAAACCTCAATTTTGGCACAATTTTTCGAAAGTTCAGCAAAAAATTTCTTTGTTATTACCTCGTAAAACCTTTAGCAGTCGATTTTGGACCGTTTTACCGACTGATTTCAGCCTTCAACAACATCTGCGATGAAGTTTTTGAGCGCTTACCATCTCCGATGCAGATAAGGTGACGATTCGCCTTGCAATCTAAATTTGAGCGTCCGAGCTGCTCCGTTTGCAAGCGTTACGTTGTCTGGTTGCCGTTTCGTGTCCTGCCGTCGCGACACATCATCAGAATTGATCGAATTTCAAGCCGGTATGTGTATTGTCACTTGGGCTTGGTACAATTAGTGACGTTTTGGGGGTCAAAACATTAGAAGAGGCATGGTAACGGTTTGGAAAAAGGGTAATTGAGGTCACCAAAACGAAATCTCCAAAGTTCCGCCATACGGGAGTCATTCCGGACGCGCTTGCATATCATATGTGGTTTTTCGAACTCCCTGATTAATTTAGCATAACTTTGATTTTTGAAATTAAAAAAAAATTTAACAAAAATGACGATTTTTGTTTTTTTAACAACCCTACGTGGGACCCCCCATGGGGGTTTCATGGGGGGTGCACCTCCCCCCCCCCCCACCCATGATATTTTTCGCTCAAATTTTGAAGGAAAAACGTGAAATTTTGCTGCAAAATCTTTGAAATTACAATGCAGAATATCAAGTTATCATATATTCAGCATATATTATAGACTTTAGAGACAAAAAATCATGATTTTTGAGCAAAAGTTCATGATTTTTGGGTGGTCCGAAAAAATTTTGGGGTGTGGGTAGAGAAAATTTGGAGAAAATTTTACGTCTCTTACGTACTACAGCGACGTGAACTGAGAACTGAAAACTCGTGAACCTGAGAGACGTTACCTAAATCATTCACAAAACCAAAACGGTTCCAACGTGGCTAATAAAAGTTATCACAATACAATGTGTCCGACTCGGCACTGACTTTATTTGTTGCGAACAAATACTTTTAAAAAAGTTATTTCAATTTTATATCAATTTTTTTCAATCAATCACTTGGCAGTTTGGCGGTTTCGCCAAATGCTTGAATAATTTGTTGGATCGACACGGCAGTGCCAGAGACGAAGCCGATTATGCCGAGAGAACACAAACCGATGATTATTGCATATCTGAAAAAATGTGAGGTGCGCTAAAAAAGACGCTCCAGTTGAGTGGCCAAGATTAAGTTAAGCATAAAATTTTTCCGCAAAAAATATTAGGGTATTTTCAAACGCACGTCGTCGCCGTGATTCGCTCCTCCTTCGCTTGCAACGTCCAATAATGAACGATCGGTGGGCAAATCATTGCGAGAAACGTGCCAGCGACCGAGCCAACCAATGACATGAACAGATTGAAATGCGGAATGATTTCGGCCATTGCAACTGAATATGGGAAAAAGTTGGTTTTTTGAAAATATTTTTTTGTATTTGATAATAAGAGAAATGTGACTGTTTTCAGCAAAAATTTCAGCAACAACATTTTCAGGTAAAATTTTTCTTAATCAAAGCACCATTGTAATTGTGCCACTTTTGACAGTGGACCCTTTATCACCCTAAAAACTCGCGCCCTTCAATTCAACCGAATTGAACGAACATGTGACAAGCACCAGAACTATTCTGGTTCCATAGCACGCCAACGTTTGGCGTTCCGGGCTGCCGGGAAACTTTTTTCGTTTTATCCACTTTTCGATTCGCTCGATCGGCACGTAGAACTGAAACGCGTACGAGACGAAAACGGCGAAGACAAACAGTAGCTTCGTGGTTTGGTAAAGCCTGCAATGAGCAAAACTAGAGGACAGCTGAAAATGTAAATTGAAGCCAAGGTGCTTTTACTATTTTGAGATTAAATGAACCCAAATCAAAGAATTTCATTGTCTTTTAAAAGAAAAATTACTTAAGATACGACGGATGAGATACCTCTGAAAGAACTGAAAACTTTTTATGATGTGTTGAAGTGCCATGGACCTCTTGATCCAATTTGACCAATTTATCCAGCCCCCCGCTCTAAACACAACTTTTTAGCAATCACCAGTAACCACTCAACTTCAATCGACACTAACCACGAGTCGGTCGGTAGATTCAGCGTGATGCTGTCTCTAACTTGATCGCCAGTCTTCAGATAGCCATAAAATCCGATCGCAATGTAAATAATCAACGTCAACGTGCAGCCGACGTTCAGTGGACCGAACCACGAAACGAAAAAGTCCGGCTCGGTGCATTTGTTCTCGATTGGAAGCACCTGGATTGTTTTTTGTTCTTTTAGAAAATTCTTTCAGTTGGAGACGGTGGGTGATAAATAGATCAAAAGCTGAAATCAAGCTTTTATTTATGAATTGTTCCACATGTATCCTCTATGCTTAGCGGCTCGTGGCGGCTGTCTCACGTCTGAAGACCGTAAAAACGGCTCTTTCAACAGAATGGATAACAGAAATAATCAAAACCCCCAAAAATCCCACGAAATTTGGCACGTTTGGGTTACCTAAAACACAAAATTTGCTACCTCCGGGTACAAATTTCCCAATAAAAAATAAAAAAAACTAAAAACCAACAAGGACGACTGCCTCGAACGAGAACATCACAGTGCCGAAATACAGCGGCAACGTTGAAAAGCCGGCAAATGCCGGTAAACTGTCCGACGGCAGATGATCGTAAAACAGATATTGTAGAGTGATTACGAATCCAATCAAATAAGCGATGTTGGCCGCGTAGCTCAGCGGCGCCAGTGTACGCAGATGCCTGACCAGTGATAATAGCAGAACCTGAAAAAATGGAGTAACATCGGTTGCTTGTTTGCTTGCAGCTTGGTTTTATTGACGGAAGTGTCTTATGTTTCAACTTTGTAATCGAGGCTTACTGGCAACAAGACAACTGCCATCCACTGCGCTTTTGTCAATGTGGAGCCGGTCCATGCGGCAATTACCTGAATGTGGAATGGGTAAAGTGGAATGGAAGGTTGCAGTTGACTTCAATTGATTAAGAAACAATTGACTGACAAACTTGTTGCAAATTATCTGCCATAAAAACAATATAAACGCTGCAGATTCCAAATGCGTTGATGAAAATGACGCCGTTGACAAATAATCTGGAAATAAAATAAGACAATTTATCTCAATCAATTAACCAACCAATCAATCCATCCATCTATCTATCAATCAACCAACCAACCAAT
Source organism: Theristus sp. LFF4_11 (assembly GCA_030248135.1). Lineage (NCBI taxonomy): Eukaryota > Metazoa > Nematoda > Chromadorea > Monhysterida > Xyalidae > Theristus > Theristus sp. LFF4_11. Next base: position 1,232 of record JASANC010001530.1, on the reverse strand, counting down.
CAATCAATCAATCAGTCTATCAATCAGCCAATCAATAAATCAATTAATCAATCAATCAGTCAGTCAATGAGTCAACCAATCAATCCACAAATCAACCAATTCATCAATCAATCAATCAAGCTAACAAACACGGAATCAGTCAGGAGATCAGTGAATCAATCAATCAATCAATCAATCAATCAATCAATCAATCAATCAATCAGTCTATCAATTAGCCAATCAATAAATCAATTAATCAATCAATCAATCAGTCAGTCAATGAGTCAACCAATCAATCCACAAATCAATGAATCGAGAAAACAAACAGTCACTTTACTTCACTAATCGTCCACGTCTCTTCAGAAACAACGGTCCGCTGGTTATGGCGGCTTCACGAACAACATTGGCGTAATCGATTGCCAGGATTTCGTTTCTGGAAGACAAAAGAGACTCAAATTTTGTTAACCTGTTATTGTGTTCAAAGTTGATTTTTATTGAAACTTGTTTTATAAACGAATTTTAACCTTGCACAGAAGTAGTGCGCTGCAAGCACAAGCACTCGCATACAGTAGATGTCGGCAACAATAATCACGATCAAAAGCGCTAATCCAACCTAAAAATGAATTATTTTTAATTATTTGAATTTTGAATTTGAAGCGTTTTTTGACTTATTTTGGCACGGTCACAAGATGCAAATTAGAACTTCAACTTCAACAGATAAAAACCTCAACGAACATAAAGACCAGCATTCTTGAAGGCCATCGGCAACCCCAACAGTCCAGTTCCTAATAGCGCTTTGACCAAACTGATCAGAGCGAGATCGCTGCTGAAACAGCAGAGAAGTATCAGAATCAGTTTCAAAAGTTAGAAAACGGTGTTTTCGAATATGATTTGATGAAACAATAAGATAGTTTCAAAAAAAAACAGCGCTTACTTCAATGCGACAAGTTTGTCGAGATCGCGGTAAATTAGAGATCCAGTTTCGGATAGACTCGATCTAGCCCGCTGTCTCACCATTGTGTCTTCGAGCTCCTGATCTCGGTTTTCCCACGAATAGAACCGCTGTTTCTCGCGTTCTTTTGCATCCATTTTTTTTGCGTGATTTTTTTAAGTCGACAGAACATCGATTGACCGCTCGAAAGTTATCTGTACAATGTATTTGTCCGGTTGTACAATACAATATTTGTACAATACGTACAGTGTCCGGTTGAAGACAATCAGCGTTCCAGTCAAATTTGAATTTCACAGATGTG
>JASANC010001528.1:20000-23360 GCA_030248135.1 Theristus sp. LFF4_11 | reverse complement strand
ATAAATAAACGCGCAAAAATATGACTCTTATGTACTTGTATCCGTGTGTACCACATCAGAGACTTGAAAAGCGTTGTCGAGCCAAGTCTTTCACTGCTTACACAAGGCCATATTCCTTCTTTTATATGTTTACAGTATAGCCGATTAAACATGGCAGTTTTTTTCAGGGTGCAAGGAGCGCGTGAATTTTGATTGAAAGAATAAGAAGTTCAGAAATCAAATTGTATGCCAAATTTGACGCGTTTTTTTAAACTAATGGATTATCCGTATTATTCTGTTCATTCTTTCTCCCTTGCACACATGATTGGAAATTATGTTGGCATTTTTGAAAAAGACAACTCCTAGTCAGCGTCTAATCCTGCCTTGATGGACTGCCTCATTTATTCGGCCATGCTGTACAGAATTTCGCACATGATGTGATTTTAGACTAAACTGAAGAGGACAATTGAAAAATATCTAGATAACTTCAAAGTTTTTACGCTTTTCAGCAAGCTTTTAAACAACAAACGCGGCGCAAAAATATGACTCTTATGTACTTGTATCCGTGTGTACCACATCAGAGACTTGAAAAGCGTTGTCGAGCCAAGTCTTTCACTGCTTACACAAGGCCATATTCCTCCTTTTATATGCGTCTCCCGCATTTTTAGATAATTGTGATTTTGGTCCGACCTTTGGGGCTTATGTAAAAGTCAGAATATTATCTAAAAATGCGGGAGACGCATATAAAAGGAGGAATATGGCCTTGTGTAAGCAGTGAAAGACTTGGCTCGTCAACGCTTTTCAAGTCTCTGATGTGGTACACACGGATACAAGTACATAAGAGTCATATTTTTGCGCCGTTTATTCTTTATTTCGGTTGCAAGTGGCAACCCTCGTACATTGTAGACAAATGAAACTTTCACATTTGCTTTTTTCTAGCATTTAGCGACCTCTAAAACCACTAAAATAACGATCAGACTTTAGATCGCTGACACTGGTTTGCACAAAGTGTATCGCAGAGGCATTGGGAACGCAAGGTCTCCTTTTGTGGCAATGACTCACCGGTTTATCCTGTCACAAGAGTTTGGTAAAAAGGGTGAAAATCAACGGAAGACAACACTTTTTGCACTGATGCTGCTGTATGCACAGCGGTGCGTACGTTAGCAACAACCATTAAGCTACATGCAGCAATGTTTTGCAATCTCTGATGTTTCTGTTTTTTTTGCACAGAATTTACAGTATAGTCGATTAAACATGGCAGCTTTTTTCAGGGTGCAAGGAGCGCGCGAATTTTGAATGAAAGAAAAAGAAGTTCAGAAACCAAATTGTATACCAAATTTGACGCGTTTTTTTAAACTAATGGATTATCCGTATTATTCTGTTCATTCTTTCTCCCTTGCACACATGATTGGAAATTATGTTGGCATTTTTGAAAAAGACAACTCCTAGTCAGCGACTAATCCCGCCTTGATGGACTGCCTCATTTATTCGGCCATGCTGTACAGAATTTCGCACATGATGTGATTTTAGACTAAACTGAAGAGGACAATTGAAAAATATCTAGATAACTTTAAAGTTTTTACGCTTTTCAGCAAGCTTTTAAACAACAAACGCGGCGCAAAAATATGACTCTTATGTACTTGTATCCGTGTGTACCACATCAGAGACTTGAAAAGCGTTGACGAGCCAAGTCTTTCACTGCTTACACAAGGCCATATTCCTCCTTTTATATGCGTCTCCCGCATTTTTAGATAATCACAAGAATGATCTGTTGGGTACCTTTTTTGAAAGACCAACACCTCGTCAGTAAGCAAGTCCTCTTTGTAAATCTCGTTTTCGCGCTGAACTCGCGGGGCGTTTTTCTCGAGCAGGATCCAGCCGATGTGACTGCGGTGAGAGAAAAAAGGGATATCATTTCAACCTTGACACTTATTCATTAGAAAAACTAATCCAAAATCCAAATCCGAACCAGAAAAAGAATCCCTGCCGCGAATCGTGCGGATCGGCATCCGTTTCCGACCACCGGTGGTGGCAGCGATGTGTGATTGCCCACGAGATTAGATCGCTCTGAGACCCGAAATTCATATTTTTTAATAGAAAACAAATGCCGAACTTCTTTACTTTATTGACTTTATGACTTGGTGCAAATATTAATGTTTCTACAGCTAAAAAAAAATTGGTCTCAAAACGAACTCAGTGCATTGTCTTCAACAAGTTCAGACTTGCTGTCAAACTCTGTCTTCTCTGCAAACGTCCTAATTAATTAAACACAGCCAATTGCACCTGCAACGCGACACAATTGAACAGCATCAACATCAGTTTCAGGACGAAATGCGCGCGATACGCGCGGTGCGCCCAGAGGCGATGCGCGCCCGCTGTGATGCTGATGCCAGAGATGAACCAGAAGAAACACACTGAAAACAACAGTTATGCAGCCTGAAAAAGGTGTCCGATCGTCCGAAGCTGTGTCCTGTCCGTTTGGCTGTCCCGGCGTGGCTGTCCGTGACAACACCACACCAGACGTTTTGGTGCGACTGATTTTCGTGACACGGATTCCGTACCGGTGAGTGTGACTCCAGAGCTTCCCGGACTACTCCCGCGCGGAGATTTCCCGCGACGAACTTCTCTCGTTTGGAATGTTCGTTTCGAAATTGTCCGTTTGGGAACTGTCCGCGCGGGAGATGTCCGGATACGACACCAGACGCCGGGCACTTGTTCGGACACTAATTTTTAGCGTGTGGCCAGACCAGAGTGACCATCGATACCGGTACAAGAACAAACAGATTCTATGAACTCACGCCACAGCACCGTTGTAGTTCTGGCGTGAAACAACGTCTGATAGACGCCGTATAGTGCCGCCAGATGCATGACGGTGAAAAAAATCAACCGGTGCCACAGTAATCGACGGCCAAACATGGTGACTCGTGGTTTGTGCAACATTGTCTGCGATCAATTGTTGATTTTATGGAGGTTATTCGGAGCACTGGCTTTTTGAATTGTATCGACTATGATTGGTTTCTCATTCGTCAGTTATATCGCCACGTCAGTGTATTTTTTCCCAAGAAGGTTTCAAAATGTTAGCCACAAACCACAGAAGACATTGAACGAAAATAATTTAAAACGCCAATCAAATTTCTGCTTAATGCTGGCACATTCTGAAGCTGCAAAAACGCAGAGGTAGAGAATGAAGGGATATTCATAGTACCGGTAATCACGTTACTTTCATGGGCAAAAGAGATTTCTCTCGTGCATGCAGCCGAGCTCTTCAGAAAGATCAGATAAGGCTGCATAATTGACTGATTACCTAGCAGGGCGAGAAATTGGCGCACATACAACAATTCACTGGCTTATCTTCATGTCACCCATCATTAAGGATATTGC
>JASANC010001528.1:0-15000 GCA_030248135.1 Theristus sp. LFF4_11 | reverse complement strand
ACAAGTCGCCAGATCAGATTGATTTGACCGCGACAAAACAGTGGACCGTATTGTTTGCGTTTTACCGTTATTGTTACCGTTTATTGGACCGTGACAATATATTAAACCGTGTTGTTTGCGTTTTACCGTTATTGTTACCGTTTATTGGACCGTGAAAAAACATTGGACCGTATTGTTTGCGTTTTACCGTTATTTTGTTACCGTATATTGAACCGTGACGAAACAATTAGACCGTATTGTTTGCGTCTTACCGTTATTTTGTTACCCCGTATATTGGACCGTGACAAAACATTGGACCGTATTGTTTGCGTGTTACCGTTATTTTGTTACCGTATATTGGACCGTGGCAAAACATTGGACCGTATTGTTTGCATTTTACCGTTATTTTGTTACCGTATATTGAACCGTGGCAAAACATTGGACCGTATTGTTTGCATTTTACCGCTATTTTGTTACCGTATATTGGACCGTGGCAAAACATTGGACCGTATTGTTTGCGTTTTACCGTTATTTTATTTTTGTTACCGTATATTGGACCGTGACCAACGAAATAATATTGTCAGGCAAACCAACCAACATGTAACGCCATATCGAAATGTCCAAGTTGCGTCTCTCGTTGCAAACGTGCGAGCGACTTCGGATTCACGTTGCCGAGGTCGCCGAAAACCGCGAAACGATAACCGCCGCTCGGTGACTTTAGGGCGCGGAAGAAATACAGCGCACTCCAGCCCCATTCACTGCCGACGTGGTACACTGCAGTTGTGGGGAAATTTGATTTTTTTTGAAACATAATTTTGGTGTGGTACAAAAACAAAAAAAATCAAATTATTATGGTACATAATCACAAGCCCTTGGCATAAAATCGCCTCAAATATACAGCTAAACAGTGTGCGTCTCATCAATTCAACTTTTTTAAACTACTGACGAACCTACGGTATGGCCGAATATTTATGGCAGTCTCAATCAAGGCGAGATTAGTCGCAGACTAGGAGTTGCTTTCTCAAAAATGATAAGATTTCCGTCAATCGAGTGTGCAAAGGGAGAAATAATGAACAGAATAGCACGAATTACCAATTAATTTTGAGAAACATGTAAAATTTGACACGCAATTGGGTTTCTAAACATCTTTTTTTATTGATTCAAATTTCGCGCGCTCCTTGCACACTGAAAAAAACTGCCATGTTTAATCGGCCATACTGTAAATTCGACCGAAAATTTGGGCAATAAGAAGGAGCTCTACTATAAGCAAGAAGTTCTCGACAAAGCAAAAAAACCAGAGGAAGATTACAATTCCCCAGCAAAAATCTGAATTTGAACACACAATAAGTGCGGCCAGGCTTCAAATCAACCATCCGAGCGCGATGAATCCACAAATTTCGGTGCAATTTCCCTCCATCCGTGAACTCAGTTGTAGTCGCCTGAATCACTCGCTCCAATCTTGGCTCGCCAAACTCAACTACAGGGTGTTGCACCCTGTCTAATGTCACCCACGTGACCCACATTTGGGAGGGCGTGCCTGAAATGAGGGTATGAGTAAGAAAATTGCCGGAAAACAACACAAGGAAGAAGCTGAAAGAATCCAAAATTAGCGGCGGATATGAAACAAAAAGCATATTGTGAATGAAAAGAAGAGAGATTTCACATTACCTGCATAGGAAAGGTGTATTTGTTCGGGTTGACCATGGAATTGGGCGAAAACTGTTTCAGTGACCAAAAATGCAACTGTGACCAAAAGTTCAATAGCGCAGCTCGAAAACTGTGACATCATAGTTCACGATCGGTGTTCCTTTTGTTTTCTGATGGGACTGTTTTTTTCGGAACTCAGTCAAATGAGCTTTTTACTTTTTAAATTCTGATTCTACGTGGGTATGAAGTTTTGTTCTTTCACCGGCGTCTTGAGACGATCATTGTTTTTGTTCCGATGGTCATAAAGGATTAATGAAGCAAAATTAAAAAAAAACAAAATTTTGCACGCCATCAACAGTAGGCGATGAAAAAAACGTTTCCAAACACAAACAAAACAACGTTAGAAAAAGTCACAAACTCTAAACACCGTGAAAAAAAACGGTCTGTTCCGAGTAAACAAAAGTAGCGTTTAGTCACGTGTTGGACAAGCGTGGAAAATATTCACGTCACGTCACCTTTGAACAGTTTCTCTTCATATTTTCTGTTCTGCTCTTTGCTTCTTGTGGTGTGCTGTTACGGTTTTCATTGATTTATCAATTTGCTCTCTTGTTGTTCCAGTTTAACACAAATAATCTGCTACAATGTGAAACAAGTGAGCTGAAAGTTTTTTTAACCGATACTTTTTTCGTTGGGGAAAGTTTTCTTTGTTGATCGTTACACATTGAGTGCATTTGTCGATCGAACACTGAATGAACTTGGTCTGGGCTCTAAAATTAAAAAAATCATAGTTGTGCTAAATCAATCGAAATCAATCAGGGTCAGGGAATAATCGGAAGAACCACAATGTGCAAAGCGCCTCCCTCCCGAATGACTCCCGCCCGCCCCGCCCGGGCGGAACTTTTCAGATTTTTTTGTTTTTTGACCTAAAAAATTAGGTTTTCAGATTTAGAGCATGGGTTTTTTTGTTTGGCATTTTGTTTTTTTTTATTCAAAAAATTGGTTTTTAAATTTTAACAACCGTATTCGGCATCGCTTTTCTGCTTTTTTACACGATAAAATCTTCTTCAATTGGTGTTATTTGTTGCGAAAATTTCCTTCAATCTATCAAGTCAATTCAGTTGCTGTTGTTAAACAATAAAAAACGAAAGTCGTGTCGTTTCGGGGTCGGACCGTCGTCGTTGATTGGATTGTCTCTGAGTCTGTGGTCATTCATTGGGATTGGGTGCAGTCCAACCGTCTAGTGACAGAAAATGGCGAGTGACGCCGATTTCAACGTGGATCACTTGATTTCGCGGTTACTGGAAGGTCAGTTTCTTGTTGGATTTGGATTCTCAGAATTTTCCGGTTTTTAGCTGGTCCGCCACCCCCACCCACACTGACCGCTCCACTCCCCTCTTCTCTCTGCAACTCTTGTTCGGAAATCCTTGTCGACGTGGCGTTGCGTTGACCTACTTCGGCGTATGCACGGTTTGTCTTGTCGACGTGAATCTATTTCTGTCTGAGAAGTTTTTGGTCAAAAAGTCAAAGGTTCAAAACCGCTAAGAGGCGTAAAAACAACAAATTTATGCTTGAAAGCGCTAAAAGATAAATGCGTCTTTTGCTCAACAATAGCGAAATTTACAAAAAATTCAAGCAAAAACGGTCGTTTTGGGTCAAACATCGACATATTTTATGCTTCCGAATTCCGAAAGCAAAATTTTTTAAGTAGCTGGATCCTGGATGAAAAAAATTGAAGGTGTTGCTGTTCGTGGCGCTTATTTCGGTCGCTTTTATTTTCAAGAATCACAATAATAACAAGAATAAAAATATCTCCCAAACATGACCACAAAAAGGTGAATCCAGCATATGCAAATTACGTTGGTTTGAATTAGAATGTATTTTGTGGGAATGTAACCAAACAAACGCTGAACTTTTCTTCAAGCGAAACGTTTTTGGTGAAACATGAATGTCAAGTAACCACTCAAGGCAGGTAAGTAGTTAAGCCGAAAATCTTCTCAGGTAAAAGTAGATTCGAAAATTTGGGGGGGGGGGGCAGAAATAATTATGGGATTTGGTAAGCCTTCCTGCAATTCCGTACAGTCAATAGACCGACGGAACAGATGTTCCAGACCAGAGAACTCTGTTCCAGTTCCACTCCCCGCTCGAGCAGCGGTGATTCTTATGTTGGGAAGAATAACAATCGCATTTGTAAGCTTGTTTTCGCACAAAACCAAAGCATTGCTTCAAGAAAACTCACATTTGAAAAAATAATTACAAACGAATATGTTTTTGTCTCTTGTTTTTAGTGCGCGGCTGTCGCCCCGGAAAAACGGTGCCAATGTCGGAGAACGAGATCAAAACGCTCTGTCACAAGTCACGTGAAATCTTCCTGGCACAGCCCATACTCCTGGAGCTCGAAGCGCCGCTGAAAATTTGCGGTGATTGGAAATTTTAAATTTTGTTTTTGTTTGTTTGTTTTTTATGAAACTTTTATGAAAGTTCTAAAACTGCATGTGACTAAAACGAGAACGGAGACCAAGAAAAATAAAAAAACGGGGGCAATTTTTGTTTTTTTACCAAGTCAAAATTGAGAGGCCCAAACTGTGGTGATGCATGTGTTTTTTGAGTGTTCAAACATTCAGCTCAACAAAAAAAAAACGTTCAGGCGATGTCCACGGCCAGTACAACGATCTGTTGCGGTTATTTGAGTACGGCGGTTTTCCACCAGACGCGAATTATTTATTCCTTGGTGAGTTTTAGAGTTCCCTGAGGCGGTTTTCTTGTTTTGTTGGTGTTCATTATCGCCGGAAAGGTAAATCAGCTTTTCTTTGCTCAGCTTTTTTCACGAACTCAAATTTTGATAGTGTCGTCTTGCACGCTCATGTTTCAAAAATTCAAAAAAAAACATATATTTATCCTCCTTCGAGGCACTGGCAATCTTTTCTCATTGCGATCAAAAATACAAGCTATTCTAAATCTCAGACCAAAACATTTTCTGCACATTCAAGAATTCGAACCATTGTAGTTTTCTTTGCGAGACCCTGTAAAAAACATTCAGGCGACTACGTCGACAGAGGGAAACAGTCGCTTGAGACGATTTGTCTGCTGCTAGCGTACAAAATCAAATACCCGGAGAACTTCTTTCTGCTCCGAGGCAACCACGAATGCGCGAGCATCAACAGGATATACGGATTCTACGATGAATGTCAGTGGTGGTTTTCTGTCAACTTTCATCTTTCAATATTTATCGTCCAAAAAAATGTAGTGATACGATGCCGAAGCGTCGAAGTTGGTAGTACCCGTTGTTGTTCGTTTTATTCAGTTTTTGTGGCCTTTTCTCTTCAAAACGATTCCAGGAACCCGCTGATATCAAACTCCTGTGCTCTGGTTGGTCTAGAAGGGATGTGTGACATTTGGTCTGGTTGGTATTGCAGCCAATCTAAAGGCCCGTTTATACCTGACGTATGCGCATACGGCACGGCACGTCACTTTAGGTCTCGTGGCATACTACCGTTCATACCTTACGTACGTCGACGTACGTCTGCTTACGTCAGTTATAAACGGGTCTTTAAGCTGCTGAAATTTTCAGTTGAAAGTATCTCTCAATCAGTGGTTTTCTGTGAGAGTTTTGGAATAAAAAACTGCGAAATCAACCAGTAATACAACACGGCGGGCAATACAATCGCTCTGGAACACAAACCGTCCACGTCCATCTGGTCCATTCAAGATCAAGGGTGATGGCCGCACTAGGGATGGAGCCAGATCCGGTCCGGAATACGGAATCCGGCGCGATAAATTTGCCGGATCCATCCGTTGGCCGCACGAGTTCTCGAATCGTGTGGCCCCCACAATTTTCAGAAACAGCCCAGCGGCGGTTTCCCAGACACGCAGCCCAACAAGAGAGTTCACCGAAATCAACAGCATCAATGTTCGTTCAATCTAAAACGAGACCGCAAGCCCGCAAGAAAAATCCGCAACAGCAACAGAATAAAAAAAAGCCCGATTCCACCGTCGTTGCAGGCAAACGCCGTTTCAGCATCAAACTGTGGAAAACGTTCACGGACTGCTTCAACTGTCTGCCAATCGCGGCGATCATCGACGAGAAAATCTTCTGCTGCCACGGCGGTTTGTCGCCGGATCTGCAGTCGATGGAGCAGATCAGGCGGATTATGCGGCCGACTGATGTGCCTGATACTGGTCGGTGGTTTTTTGGGGGGTTTTTATTGGTTTTTTGTTGTTGGTTTTTGTGACAAGAACACAGTCGTTTTTGTCACTTCACTGCGCGGCGGTTTACTTTGCATTGTTCGTTGTTGTTGTTTTGCGGCTGGCGAGTGTTGTAGCTCTCATATCAGCTCGGCTTTGGCGCCGACAGCGGCATGGCAGTCATATCGGCTGCTTTTCCTGCGAGCTCCGCCACAAATGGTACATGCGTTTAGCTCCCGCTGTGAGGCGGATGCCAGGGAGTGTACCTGCCGGGATACCAAGGAGCTCAGCTTGCGACGGAGGCAAAGTGCCATCACTCCCCACTCCTCAATTTAGGCGCAGTTCACACTTTACATTCGTGTGGTGCATTGAATTCAAGAATTTTTCTGCTCCTACCTTGGTTAGAGATCCCACTGATGTGCGTCACAAATATGGTGTTCTGTTGTGAACTGCTGGTTGGTTTGTGTCACCGACTTTTTTTGCCACCCATTAAGGCCACGTTTGTGTGTTCCAACGGTTTCCATGTTTTGGTTGGTATGCATTGCAGGCAAAATTGAGATGAATATTTAAAAAAGTGTTGTTTTCTTCATTGCAGCTTGTGTTGATGAATCAACCATGAGTCAGACGTGTGTGTCTGTTTTTTTGGAATCACATGCAGTTTTTTCTGGCGTCAAAAAACAAAACAAAAACCAGCCTCAACTAAACGAAAAGCGGCGTCGAAAACGAAAGTCTAGGGAGTGAAACCGAGCGTACATCTTATTTTTCTGCTTGCTTTCGTGAAAGACTTGTGAGCCCTTTCATATTGATTGTTCGCCTTGTTTGCTTCTCCTTACTGCTGGCTTTTCACTTTTCATGCCTGCATTTTGCTTTTTTCTGTTTTTCTGTTCAGTTTGTTTCAACAAGTCATCAAGCTGCGTAACAACCATCTCAAGTTTCTTTTCGTTTCTCAGTATTATTGACTTGTGCGGTCTTCTTGTGCGAAAATCGTGTAGACTTTTACAGTTTGATTCTTTTACATCTACAGTTTTATTGTAAGGCAATCATTGGATTCGTTGCTTTGCTTCTGAATCGGGCTCGATGCTCGATCAAACCAATCAACATGCGAGGACGAAACAAATGCGCAAAAAAACTCGTTCCAAAGTTTTCTTCAGTTTTTACCGGCATTTTGCAGTTGGCGCCTTTTTACAAAACGGTGTGGGTTGTGTGGTGTGTTTTTTCTTCTTCTGTGTATTCAGCTTGTGTCTGAGATTTGACTGTCTACTTGGAAAACGCAGAAAAATGCGGTATAATCGTGTTTTTTCTTTCAGTCAACTTAAAATTTTGTTGCATGAGATAGGGAGGGTTTCTTTTCTTTGTTTCGGTTTCTTTTTGTCGCCTTGTCATTATTTATTGATTTTTCGGTCCAGTGTTTTCTCTTGAATGTTCTCTTCTCCAGTTTCTTGAACTTTTTTCGTTTCCACTGCTGAGCCAATGGCATAAATTGATTCTGAAATGGAATGTGAAGTGGAACGGAAGTTGTTTGGTAACTGTGAAGTGAATTGACGTGAACTGGCGTGAACACTGTGAAAACTTCAACATAACATGGCACGTTTTTCAATTTTTAATACACGTCACATCTTATTATTGGTCGTCATCAGTTGCTTTTTGATTGTCCAGTCCAAAAGTCTGCAGCAAAACCACCGTTGCTCATTGCTTGGCGCTGAAAATGAAGTCAGAATGAGACGTGAAAGACAGGAAACGCAGCGGTTTTCCCCAGCGTTTTCCTGTGTTTCCTTTTGAGTCAATTTTTTCAGCTTTGAAAATTTTTATGAACGATTTTGTCAGAGTGGTTTTTTGGTGTCTGTAAAACTGTTCGGTTAAATTTGTGCTTCAAGAATGTGATTCTTGACATTTTTTGTTGTGGATAGAAAATAACGTGATGGTTTTCTAGTTTGAGTCTTCTAACAAAACCACAAAGCGTTTTTTATCGTCATTTGCTTGTTCAATAAAAAAACTTCAATATGAAATTTAAAAAAAATACAATAGACGTTCACTTAATGCAAAATACCAACAAATAAAACTTGAAAATCCAGATGTGAGTAGCGGAACGTAGCTTACCGCTGGACCAGGTGTCTTTGTGTCTCGTTTGTTGTGTCGATTTGATGGAGATTTTGCTGTTGCTTTTTTGTGTTTGCATTGTATTGTCCTTGGTTCAGCGTTTCTGAAATGTTGTTTATCCACTAAAGCCAACCTGTGTTACGCGAGTTGTGTTCTAAAGGGACTGTATACATACGCCTGTGAATCTGGAATGGTTGGTGTTCCTTTTGTTGAAGAAAAACAAACAAACCCAAAAGCACTCGAAAATGGATTTACCATTGAAGATGACAGTAGTGTACCACCCGCAACTGGGGAGCAAAAAACTATAAAAAACTGGGGAGCAAAAAAAGCATGAAAAACTGTGACTCATTGGTAGAGTGCAAACTGTTATTTTTTACACTGCTTTTTTGTGTCGTTTAGACCAGAAGGCAGAGATAAAAGCAGATTTATAAAAGCACTGTTATTTTTTACACTGCTTATAAAAGCATGAAAAAAGAAAAAACTGTGGTTTGGCAGAGATTGAACGGAAAGCATGAACAACTGCTTTTTTTGTGTGGTTTAGACCACAGATTGACATGAAAGCATGAAAAAAGAAAAAACTGTGGTTTGGCAGAGATTGAACGGAAAGCATGAACAATGGCTTTCTGCCCATGCTTTGTATGACTCAAGCTCGGCGCTCGCAATTTCCACGCTCACACCGTGTGTCGCCATAACTGACTTTAAAGTGTCTGGTGCTCGGATTACATTGACAATTAGCTAACAGAGCTGTGTGCTGATTGGACAGTTGAAAGTGGGCGGAGCCTGCTAAAGTTAAGAGGTTTTGTTTGACCATTTTATTTCAACTCGCGCATAGTGATACTGATACGAGGGTTAGTCACACGCAAATCAACAAGAATACCCGTGCGAGGCAGTGCTGTGTCCATTGGAGCTTCCTGATTTTTGGCTACAAGGTTCATGATTGATAAGTGGCACCGAAGCGCCTTTATTTATGTGATACGTACTGACAAACCCAATCGCTGATTGGCCAGATTTTATTTCAATGATGTCACACAAAAATGCTTTCATACAAAAATGACGTCATACAAAAATGATATCATACAAAAATGATGTCACAGAAAAATGACGTCATACAAAAAATGACGTGATACAAACATACAAAATGACATCATTCAAAATCTGGTGGATAGTTACCGTCATCAGGAAAAAGAACATAGAGTCCTCTGGCGATTTCCTTCTTCAGCCGCTTGAACGTGTCCTCCTGTGACTTGTATTCCGTGAACCATTTCTCGTACGCCTTTACGGGTATATCCGCTTTGCCGACCTTCATCATGAAACGCCGCCATGCCGCCCATTGGTCCGGAATCCAATCCCACACCCTTTGCACGTCTGACTCAAATATGGTGCAGTGTTGCCTTCGGCAGTGATGCTTGTTTGTTTCTGTTGGTGCAACACATCTCGGGCACCAACTATACAGATTGATTTCAATTGTGTCCCTTACACTGGGCAGATACGCTTCAACAAAAAGCTCATCAATCTTCTTCAGCTGCTCCAAAGTCATTTTGATGGTTGAATTTGATTTATTTTCCAATTTATTCTCCGACTATTCACAGTGCTGCACTCTTATTGGTTTATTTCACACACCAAAAATGACGTCATTCAAAAAAGACAAACAATCCCAAAAAGAGTAGCATCTATTGGGGGGAAACAGGCGATCATCAACAGACGAAAAGTAGCCTAGTTCTTTACAAACATCAATGATATCGCTACAATTTTTCATTTTTTGAATACATTTTACAGCAACGGCAAATGCAACAAAATCTGACATCTTAGTAGTCTTTTTTAGAAACAAACTGTCACCTGCAAAAGAAACTAGTCGTTTCACGGGATGATCACACACTGGATGAAACAAGCTTTCAACAGTTTTGCCATACATGCGTTCAAACTCTGTGCATAGTTTCGTGAACCGACACTGTTTGTCAGACAAATAGTTTCTTAACAATGTTTCACTCATGTTCGCAACACTTTGAACAAAGGTACACGTTAATAGAAAGTGCAGAGATCGTTTCAGCGTTTTGTTTCTCCTCAGCAGGTTTTTTATCACTTTTTTCAACAGCCTCCTCTTGTACTCCGAGTTGCCTTGCTGGAGGTCGTGGTGCGATCAATCGAGGAACTTTGCGTTTTTCAGCTGTAGCCGGCTTTTCTTCTATTGGAGGACGCACTGTGGCTGGTTTTGGTTTTTGTACACGGCGTGTTTGTTTTGTCGGAGGCTCTTCAGGTATGAACGAATCAATGAACGCTCCTACAGCTTGTTCAACTCCAGTGGGCTGCTGTTGTTTTGTTGCACGAGGCGTTGATTCCTGCTGAGGTTTTGTGACCGGTTGGGACTCGTTCACAAACGTATCAAATATTTCATCAAACGGATCCATTTCGACAAACTGATTAAAATTGTGGAGTAAACCTCCGCCTTTTATACCATTCGGGCTGGCAATCTGACCAATCAACGTTCAGCTATGTGAGTAGACCAATCATAAAGGCTGTGGTGAAAGAAAGTTTTTATAAAATGCGATTTGCGATATTTCAAAGAGGGCAAATACAACGACAACGACCACATGCACTACTACAACTGATGAGGATCATGAAAAGCAAAAAAGAAGTAACCAAACAGTGTGTCCATCAAGTTCAAACGTCAGAGTTGATACGCCGATGTTTCGTTATTGCGTACGCACGGGCCTTGGCCGATGGTATTGAAATGTCGTGTTGTCTCAATGCACCGTACAACTGCAACTACATTGATGACCACAATCTGACGTACGAACGGCGCGACAAATCCAATTTTCGTTCATTCACGGCGTACAGAAAGTTTGGACTACTATCAATGAGCAAGATGGAACGCAGTGATATTGTTGCTAAATGGAAGATTGAACTGTCGGCCTATTCGTACATTGAAGTAAACGATGTGTTGAATTTTTTGAGTGATCACGATCCGTTTGTTGATGTTTCGACGAAATGGTTTAATGAGATGTTATTTGTGATGACTGAATTGTATGAATAAATTTGGTATCGATCATTTTGGTGTCCACATCGTAAAGACCGTTAATAAAAGCTGTGACGATCTGGTCGTTCTCCATTTTATTCTGGGTAAACAAGGACATAAACTTACATAGCGGCATACCACGAGCCCGAACATGCAAAAAGAACACGCAGTACTGACCACAAGTTGTGGTGTATTGTTGCTGAATTTTTTTGGAATTAAAGTTCCAGTCTTTACAATGTAAGTTCATCCATTTTGTAAACACATATTTCGGAGCCATACCGTATGAACAAAAGTAGTCACCGTAACCTTCTTTGTTAATAAAAATTGAAATCCAGTGTTCTCCAATGTGATTACTGGGCTTTGTGTTAGCAATTAAACTACAGGGAAACACAATTTTATTGGGCAAAACATCACAGGGAAATACACCAACAAACGAAGGAGCAATAATGCTGTCTGACAAACAGAGTCTAGTTAAAGACACTGTATCCATATTATACGGAATAGTCAAAGTACACAGTACGATTTCTGTCAAGCATACATAGATTATCAAACTCAGCATAAACAATCATTTCCAAGCCGGGTTCTTTTATAGGTTCATCAAACTGACAGTGGACTGTCGTAGTTCCTTCACGTATCAGTTCAAAATGGTTTCCGTCACTTTCAACTGGGGATAAATCAAACGCAAATAAACAAATGTTGTTCTTGAAATCTTCCAAGCTTATCCATAAGCCTTTATTTTCGTCACGAATTCCGAGCACATCAAATAGATGGAGGTACGGGCGCATTAGGGCGTTATTCTTAAAATCCATCTTCATTGGAATCCTGGGATAAACCAAGCCACCACTGTGTACGGAAATTTCAGACACTCCATGATTGTTGAATTTGAAGGGGTTCTTTTTGTATTCTCCAAAATAGTTGCTTGTTGCCACAAACCCAATGATCATTCGCCGGGGAATCTGTCCGTCAAAAATTGAAGTCGTTGGCACACTCTGGCGTCCCGGACCTACATGCACTTTTTTCATTAAAACTCTTCGGAGTGGATACTTAGCAGGCCTTTGAAGCAAGGCACGTTCAATGCCCAGTGAAACCGAACTCGACACCTGTACTTTCTTTACATACCAAAGCATATCTACGATCTGCAGTTTGTAGTCTACCACCTGATCACTAAAACTCATAAGAACAAACTTGTCAGGATTGCGATAAAGTTCTAAATGGAGCTGAGTGTTGTTTAACAACAAGCGATCAGTTACAAACAAGTCACAGTGCACTGGAGCAACAAGTTCCACAGTGTTACTGTGGTCAAACATAAAGGCTCGTTGAATGAAGCCTTGGCTCTCAATGCTTTCGGCGTCTCTAGTGTCTTTCGCATAACCGGAAGCCGTAAGAACCGTTGTTTTTGATCCCCAGCCATAATTTAACTCCGTTTCCAAAAAAGTTCGGTAGGCATACATTGAGCCACTGTCATACACGAGTTTTCCATTGATTTCCACTTTGACTTGTCGAAATAGTGTTTTTCCAATAAGATTTATCGGAGCAACTTTAGGATCACCATCTGTCACCAGTTCTCCCCCTGGTTTAGTAATGCGAAGTTTCATATAAAGGTAGTTGTTTCCGAGCTGAGTAAAATCGGGGCCAGCAGGCAAGTGAAATTGAAAAGGGCCATCTGAAGTAACCACGCTCACTGGGTGGGCAACGTGCCAGTAACTTGAATCAACAACAGTTTGAGTAGGTGGTACAGAAAACAGATCAAGCATTGAATTAGTACTAGGTGTACTTTCGTTATCTACAAGAAAAGTCATTTTACTTGAAGTAAACTCCAAAGCGGTCAACTGTCTTCTTTTTTCTTACAGTTCGTTTGCGACTGAGCTTTCTCTTCTTTGGTGCAGGTCCTTTTATACTCTTTGGAGGGCCCGTAGAACGAATCCCTAGTTGTCCTCCAGTTTGTCCATCAGCCAAGTCTTCTTCGCCCGTGTCAATGTTTTCTAAAAGTTGGTAGGCTGCCTGCTTTCCTCGTCTAGTTAGAGACTGTTTGACAGTTTTTCCATCTAAAACGTCGGCCGCAACTTGTGCTCCAGTTCGCAATGCTTGCCTTCCTACTTTTTTACCAACCGTCTTTGCGACCGGAAGAATTGCACGAAAAATACCTCGAAAAATACTTCCCAGACCACTTCCCCGTTGATACGGGAGTCCAACAAATCCGGCTCCATGTTGTTTATAAAACAAGGTCCACACACGGTCACTTTCGGGAACGTACACAACTCTCATTGTTACAACACACTTCTAATTTTTTTCCGAAAGTGTAATTTTACAATAGACTTTCCAAAACTGAACGGTACAGGCTTATCCAAATCACTATTTATACTAATCTGGATAGTGGAAAATTCTTTTCTCAACACATTTACATAGTGAGGCGCAACAAACACGCGATGTACAATGTCCCCAAATTTACCAAACACTGGAACTATACGTAAAAGTGGTTCACAACTGTTTCCAACAATCTGTGGTTCACACAAATCACAATAAACATACAGGCAATCCATTCCTGCACGCATATCTGGTGGATAAGTAGCTACGGTGCCAGGAAGAACTAGCCTATTTTTAAAACCCATAATATACTTGAGTTTATCAGAGAGCAGTACGCGGCAGTTGTATGTGTCGCTGGCATCAAACTTAACTTTTTGGTCTATCGGATCATAAACAAACCAAAGTTGATTGTTCTCGTCTTCGACCCCCACCATTTCATCTTTTTTCATTTGAACTGCCGCTAACAACTGATCGATTTCATGGTAGTTACCGGGGGTCACAAAAATTTTGTGCACCGTAGGCATCAATTTGCTGTTTCGGTAATCCAACACAATAAGTTGATTGTCTTGTATTCTGGACGAGCCAGATGTCGAGTCGTGAATATTATTCCAACTGTACGGGTACTGAATTTCAACAAGAGCCATTTCCCAAGCGCCAACCAGCGAAATTTCACGAGGTAGTTGGACTCGGAATACCGCGGTTGTATTCTCCCTTTCACCTGAAGATCTGGTGTTGCTGGGTAGACTTACGTAAAATTCACTGGGGAGTTCCATTTTTTCTTTTGATACTTGGATTTGGCAGCAAGTAACCAAGACAGCTTGATAATAGTACTAACCAAATTTCTTGTTTTTGCACCGAGAGTGATAAATTAACTATAGAGGTGAGAACTGCAATATAAATCAAAACTACTTGTGCACAAAACACAATTTCTGACTTGGGAACAGACTTACCGAGTAGGCACCAACGACCGTTGTGTGTTTCTTCTACTTCCATACTGTGAAACGATTGATTTTTGCGCCTCTTATATACTCACCAACTCATGATTCTGAATCCAGACAGGTTTCTTTGTGTCTTTGAATTTGACCTGGTGCCACAACTTTCCATGTCGACTTTCAGATTTCACAAGTCTTTCAATCTCGCGAATGGGTTGATTAGGGTCTAAAACTTTCACCAATTCTTCGTTGTAAAACACTCCTTCAATTTCTTCTCCGCTTAAATCTCTTATTTTGTACGTAGCTGGTACACGCGACTTGAGCACTCGAGACACAACGAAAATTTCTTTACTGTAGTTTGGTCTGTAACCTTTCGACAGTTTATGTTTTTGAATAGCAATTCTAACTTTATCTCCAGTCTTGAAACGGAAAATCACTTTTCGTTTGTGGTTTCCGTATAGTTTTCTCAACACTTCTTCTTGATTTTCCCTGGTAACACTATTTGGAGTGCGATCAATAGACCGGTGATAGGAGTTATTTGTGGCAGCGACCAAATCATCTAACACGTCAATGTAACATTGAGTTTTATTTCGTGAAAAATGTTTCCAGATTCTTTTTTTCAAAGTTTGAATGTAACGTTCAGCAATTGCACATTTTACATCGGGGGACGTAGCGAATTTATGGAAAATATCATGTTTTCGCAATACATTGCGAAACTCTCTTGCAGAAAATTCCAGACCTCTGTCCGTCGTGAGAT
Source organism: Theristus sp. LFF4_11 (assembly GCA_030248135.1). Classification (NCBI taxonomy): domain Eukaryota; kingdom Metazoa; phylum Nematoda; class Chromadorea; order Monhysterida; family Xyalidae; genus Theristus; species Theristus sp. LFF4_11. The sequence goes on along the minus strand of JASANC010001528.1, from coordinate 89 downwards.
AAAAAGGTTTCCGATTTGCTCTTTTCAGTATTTTTTCAAATGCTGCACCTACTAGTTTTGGAGTTTTTCGTTTCACAGGTTCCGCAAAA
>JASANC010001527.1:0-17986 GCA_030248135.1 Theristus sp. LFF4_11 | reverse complement strand
ACCAGGCGCACTGCCAGACAGAACAAACTAGTGCACCTAAAAGCTCACCGCACAAGCTTATTATGTTCTAGGAATTAGCTGATGAAACAATTATTCAGTGCCAAAACAGCAAAGCAATTGTTGCTTTCGATGTGTCAATCTTTTCAACCTTTCAAAAAATAGTGTTTTTTCAGCTTTTTAATGAAGCTACGACAAAAATAAAAAAACCATTCGATTCGTCTTGATTTGCTGAACATTTTCTACTAATATATTATGCCTTAAAAATGCGGTCTAAAGGGCTATTTTTTAAAAAAACTGGTTTTGGTCCCAGTATTTCACGTTTTTTGGTCCTTTAGAACCGTTTTCGGGGCATGGTATAGGGGTGCACCAAAGGTATGGTATAGGTCTGTGTTGCTTTGAGTTCAGTGTGATGCTGTCTTTAGAACCAGCGTATTTTTTGTTTATCTTTTTTCGGGTTTGCAACGATTTGTTTTGTCTCGAACAAATGTCGTTTCTCTTTGTGAAGCAAGTAAACATTATAGGATGATCCTGCATGGCTGTCGCCGTACGATGAACTTGCTGAGTCCTGGGTGGCCGAACAAGAGCAAATTTCCACAGAAGTCGAAACAAGTTCAGTCATTCGTTCACGCACATTACGCAGCGTGTATGCAGATTGGTATTCTTTGGAAGCTGTGCAGGACCGAAACCGTCGTGTGTGTGATGCAATTTTTATTCAAAAATTCAGTATTATTCGTTTTTTGGGAACATTTACATTCGAAAGCAAACATTGCTCTGTTGCAGCACTGAATCATTGTTTCATCACCTGATTCTTAGAACATTATTAGAACTTAGAACTAGTCTTGTGGGCTTTTAGATACACTAGTTTATCTGGCAGAACCACTGGTGGCAGCACGATACAAGTTTTGGTGTGTATCAGTCTCGTGCTGATCGTAATCGCTCTGGGTACTGACAGTACAACAACTTTTTTATTCATATGGCGGACGCTTTTTCAAAATGAAATCTTGCATAGACCCAGCTTTTTTTCAGAATGTTTTTTAGTGCACACTCATACTATGCCCCAAAAGCGCTTCCGAATCACTAGCAAACCCAAAAAACAATACTATCAGTACTCCAGAAAGATTCACATACGAAGGCAATAATTGTTCTTAAGGTTGTAGCACTGAATAATTGTTTAATCAGCCGATTCTTAGAACATTATTAACTGGTCTCATGGGCTTTTAGGTGCACTAGTTTGTTCTGTCTGGCAGTGCGCCTGGTCACAGCAGCAGGTACATGTTCAGTGCATGTCGGTTTCGTGTTGACCATAATCGCGATCCGGGTACCAACAGTAAAATACTTTTTAGTTACATGGGGGACGCTTTTTTCAAATGAAATTTCACACTGAGCTAGCTCTTGCGGAAATGGTTTTCAGTGCACCCCTATACTAGGCCCCGAAAACGGTTTTCAGTCACTGAAAAAAACCGAAAACTAGCAGTACTATCAGTTTTTTAGAAAAAGATTGACACATCGAAAGCAAACATTGCTTTGCTGTTGTGGCACTGAATAAATGTTTCATCAGCTAATTTCTAGAACATAATAAGCTTGTGAGGTGAGCTTTTAGGTGCACTAGTTTGTTCTGTCTGGCAGTACGCCTGGTCACAGCAGCAGGTACATGTTCAGGGGCATGTCGGTTTCCCTAAAAAAAAAAAAAAAAAAAAAAAAAAAAACTTTAGTTACATGGGGTGACTTTTTTTAAATGAAACTTTGCACAAAGCTAGCTCTTTCGGAAAGCTTTTTGCAGCATTCCCTATACCATGCCCCGAAAACGGTTCTAAAGGACCAAAAACGTGAAATACTGGGACCAAAACCAGTTTTTTTAAAAAATAGCCTTTTAGACCGCATTTTTAAGGCATAGTATTTAGGGTGAGGAAAATGTTCAGCAAATCAAGACGAATCGAATGGTTTTTTTTATTTTTGTCGTAGCTTCATTAAAAGCTGAAAAAACACTATTTTTTTGAAAGGTTGAAAGATTGACACATCGAAAGCAACAATTGCTTTGCTGTTGTGGCACTGAATAATTGTTTCATCAGCTAATTCCTAGAACATAATAAGCTTGTGCGGTGAGCTTTTAGGTGCACTAGTTTGTTCTGTCTGACAGTGCGCCTGGTCACAGCAGCAGGTACATGTTCAGGGGCATGTCGGCTTCATACGGACCATAATCGCGATCCGGGTACCAACAGTAAAATACTTTTTAGTTACATGGGGGACGCTTTTTTTAATGAAATTTCACACTGGGCTAGCTCTTGCGGAATGCTTTTCAGTGCACCCCTATACTAGGCCCCGAAAAACGTGTTCTAGTCACTGAAAAAAACCGAAAACTAGCAGTACTATCAGTTTTTTAGAAAAAGATTGACACATCGAAAGCAACAATTGCTTTGCTGTTGTGGCACTGAATAATTGTTTCATCAGCTAATTCCTAGAACATAATAAGCTTGTGCGGTGAGCTTTTTAGGTGCACTAGTTTGTTCTGTCTGGCAGTGCGCTTGGTCACAGCAGCAGGTACATGTTCAGGGGCATGTCGGTTTCGTGCTGACCATAATCGCGATCCGGGTACCAAAAGTAAAATATTTTTTTAGTTACATGGGGCGCCTTTTTTAAATGAAACTTTGCACAAAGCTAGCTCTTTCGGAAAGCTTTTTGGTGCAGCTCTACACCATGCCCCGAAAACGGTTCCAAAAGACCAAAAACGTAAATACTGAGACCAAAACCAGTTTTTTAAAAAATAGCCTTTTAAACCGCATTTTTAAGGCATAGTATTTTAAAAGGTTTTTGAGGCATTTTTAAATGCCTTAATATAAAGGTTTAAATTTTAAATTTATATATAATATAAATGCTTTAAAAAAGGCATTAAAAGGCCTTAATATTTAAGGCCATTTTAAAAGCTTAAAAACACGATTTTTTGAAAGGGCCCCGAAAAAACGGTTTTTGGAAATTTTGGGGCCCTAAATGACCTCGAAATCAAAAAACAAAATGTGATTTTCGGAATCAGCGCGTCAAGGCGGTCAGAATGGTGTATGATTCACTTTAAATTGGAGAAACTTTGCATTCTAGTGTTTAGAGGTGGAGGGGTGGGACGGTATTTCTCAAAAAAGCGAGTGTTAAACTTTTGCTAAGCAAAAAGGGATTTTTCACGAATTTCTGAGAATTGTGCAGATGCATCTGCTATTTCTACTGAAGTGAATGTGCATCGACTGGGTGCACGTGTGTGTGCACGCGTGCGCAAACATCTGCATCAACATGTGAATTACAATCATTTTTTTGCGCGTTGTTGTGTTGTTGAACCTTCCATCGGTATCTAAAGCGCGTTCGCTTGCCGAATGTTGTACGACCACTGCAGCGAGTGTGCCGCCGCTCCGCCCGCGCATTATTCACTTTAGACGGGGGGGGGGGTACAATTCCGGCCCGCTAATTCCGGCCTGAAGAATTCCGGCCCGCTCATTCCGGCCCGCACAATTCCGGCCCGAAGAATTCCGGCCCGGAGAATTCCGGCCCGGAGAATTTTCGCCAGCACGAACAATATTAAACCACACGAAGTGATTTTGGTAATGAAATAATAAAATAAAAATATCGATGTTTACATGTTACAGTGTATTTTCAATGATGTTCGTCCTGTTTGCTTTTGAAAGTGAAACCTTTTGGAAAAAAAGAAACTACAACTAAATTTTTAATTTTTTTTATCACGAACAGGATTTGTGACCCTTTTACCTTATCAAAAGGCTTGGCTTAGGATTAGGAACCTACAACAAGTCACTGCAAGCAAGTTCTAAACAAAAATAAAAAATCACTTTAAGAATTTATTTACCAAAAATCACTTTGTGTGGGTTTATTATTGTTTGCTTTAAGCTGGCTAATTCTCCGGCCGAATTCTCCGGCCGGAACTATCCGGGCCGGAATTCTTCGGGCCGGAATGAGCGGCGACCCGGAATTCTACGGGCCGGAATTTCGCGGGCCGGAATAGTACACGAGCCCTTTTAGACAGACACTTTTCTACCGTAAACTTTAGTTCGTTGAAAAATACTCTAGCTAAACTGAAACTATAATACCGAAGTTTCCATTTCTCGTTTCCGCTATTTTTTTGTTGCAGCACTTTTCTACGGTGCTCCGAAATGGTCAGATACTCATTTTAGATTTTCGATAAAGATTATTTCAGAAACGGAAACGGAATAACGAAATGGAAACGGAAATAATGGTAATTTTTAGCGTCTAAATTACACGAAAAGTCAAGAAATAATGATTAAATGCAGTACCAATTTGGCATTTGACTCCAGCGAATCCAGACGGGCATGCGCAGTTCGGATGCAGCCAAAGGTTCGAGTTCACCCCTTCTCCACTGCACGTTCCGCCATTCAGGCAAAAGCCAGCGCACGGCACAACTTCGCCTGGTTTTTGTTCATTGTGCACATTAAAACAATAAGTCACATCACACAAAAGTATGGGCAAGCAAAAATGCAGAAATTGATGTATTAAATGTACCGTGAAAAAAAAACATGTCTAGAGTGGTCCAAAAGTAGTGGGTACAACTTTGAATTGCTCTAACTCGCCAACGGTTGGACCGTTCAAGCTGAAATTTTAGTCGCTTAGTTAGGAAGCACAAACTTAGACATCCAGCAATTTTTAGCCCAAACAAGAAAATATTGCTCCTGTGCGGACAAAAAAACAAACTTTTGCATGAAAAAAGCATTTTTTTCTGTCTCACATTGGATTTATTCATGGATAACGTCAAAAAAAGGTATCTAGATAATACAACTATTCTGCTTTCAATTTCCCTTCACACAATTGCGAATATTTTAATTTCACTCCTCAATGGTCCTATGCTAAGCGCGCGAAAGAAGCGCGAATGTGCGCGAAACATCCTTTTGTGTCGACCGACGTTCGCCAGTGGCTCGACGAGTCGTTTCCGAATAAATGGATTGGTCGCAGGGGCCCAATCGAATGGCCGCCGCGTTCGCCCGATCTTACGCCTCTGGACTTTTTTGCGTGGGACTTCATCAAAGAGATTGTGTACGCGCAAAAGCCGAAAACCGTGGACTCGATGAAAGGAAGTAATCGTGAACGCGTTTCAGCACGTGGACACTGAATTGATCTGGTCAGTTGCCAATAGGGCTTGATTGGGCATTGAAGCTGGCGGCTCACATTTCGAGAAGGATTAGCTTTGACTTTTGACAGTTTTTTGCTCAATTTGTGACGTTTTAGATGAATAAATCCGATGTGACAATGAAAAAATGCTGTTTTTCATGCAAACATTCGTTTTTTTCGAACTTTGCTTCCGCACAGGGGCAATGTTCTCTCGTTTGGGCTAAAAAAATTGGTGGAAGTCTACTAAGTTTGTGCTTCCTAAGTAAGCGACAAAAAATTTCAGCTCAAACGGTCCAACCGTTGGCGAGTTAGAGCGATTCAAAGTTGTACCCACTAGTGTTGGGTCGGTTAGGGGTTTCGTCGGTTCGGTTCGGTTCGGTTCGGTTTTTCGGATTTTTCAATTTTTCGGTTTCGGTCGGTTCGGTAACCGAAATATTTTTTACTTTCGGTTTCGGTTGGTAAACCTGAACCGAAACCAAATTTTCGATTGGTTACCGGTATTTTTCGGTTCACATTGGATTTTTTAACTGCAGCTCCGTTTATTGACGACGAAAAGGTCAAAATGAAACACGCATGAACACAAAAACGAACAAACAAACAAACACACAAACAACACTCAAACAAACACACAGCAACCATTGAAGGCATCGAGTCTTCTGATGACGAATCGGATGACAGTTACACGTCTTCCGCTGACGAACAATTCTTAATTTCTTTCGTGTACGATTCAAATGCGGATCAAGAAAAATTAAATTAGAGCTGTGACAATTTTCCATTCCTGCACATTATAGATGACGTTCCATCCGCGTTACTTTCATGAAATTTTATGTTGAATTTTCTGGTTTTTCATTTCAATTTCTGTGATTTAACGCCGATTGCCACGAAAAAAGTGGGGGGGGGGGGGGATGTATGGAAGTGCCGGGCCATGGAATCATATTCCAACTAAGGGTAAATGGGGTTGTACAACTCAACAAGGCGCTTTATTTTCACTTAGCAACCATACCCTAATTCCTCTATTTGCAGCACTTTTTAGGGCTTATAAATCTAAAAACCCTCGATTTTTTCCCCATTTTTCGCAAAGTACCGTATTACCCCCCAACAAACCCCCATGGGGGATTAATACGTCAGCGACTTTTAGGGGTGGGGTTTATTGGTGGGGGGATTATTGGTGGGGGGGGGGGGGGGGTTATTTACAAAAAATTCTAGGGGTGGGGGTTTGTTGAAAAATGGCAAAAATACCTTGCATGGCAGGCAAGAAAGTCGCAGAAACTTCTACTTTTCACAGAGATTTCCTTTTGTAACAGCCTTTTGTAATGAAATTACCATTAACTCATCCCTTTGGGGCCTTTGGTAGCACAATTTCACCAATTTAACTTCACTCACCCATTGAATTCCCTACGTATGAGTTTCAAACAGGCTTCCAATCAACCCCCATGGGGGATTATTTGTGGGGGGGCGATTATTCGGAAACTGGTCGGGGTGGGGGGGGGGGTGGGGGTTTATTGGTGGGGGGGGATTAATGGTGGGGGGGGGGGGTTTAATGGGGGTAATACGGTGATACCATTTTCAACCAGCATTTTCTAACATTTGCGCAAAAGAGCTACAGCTTGAAATGGTGTGCGTTTTGAAGATCTCGCGGAGCTCTTTCACGTACACTGCGTAAAAAGTGGGGGACTTTCTTCTATTTTCCGTGTAAGCTTTGCAAAATTACATTTTTTGAAAAATTTTGCTATTTTTTGTAAAACTTTGTAAACTAAAAACTAAAATGTTTTTGAGCTCACAAACACAATTTTTGACAAAGAAAGTGGTCAGCAACAAAATATAATGACGGATTCAAGCACAGCGGTTGTAAAGCTATTAGAAAATTCTTTTTAAAAAATCACACTTAAAATTAGAAATTAAAACAAAAAACACTAGAAAACGCTAAAAAAATGTTTTTGCAAAATTTTAGAGCAAAAAATGCCCGAGGCAAAAATCTAAAGTCAGAATTCGGATTGCGCAATCTCGAAAATTCCCTGGAGAATTAAAAATTAAAATTAAAAGTTGTTTCTATTGTTTTTTTTTTCATTGTGGAATGAAAACGTATGAAAAAAGCAAAAAATCCACATTTTACCCCTTTTTGGGTGAAAGCAAGTGGTCAGTTGCAAAATTTGAAAACGGATTCAAGTACAGCGGTTGTAAAGCTATTATAAAATAGCGTTTTAACTAAAATCCACGCATAAAATTAAAACATTAAAACAAAAAACACTGAAAAACGCAAAAAACATGTTTTTGCCTAATTTTGAGGCAAAAAATTGCCCGGAGCAAAAATCTAAGTTCAGATTCAAATTCAGCGATTCCGAAACCCCCCTTCCTCCCCCCCCTCCCCCCCCCCCCCCCCCCCTTCCGCCTCTCCTCGTTTCCTCTCCCCCCCCATGCTCGTTGAAATGTTAAAATTTGGTTGAAAATTAAACCCGGTTTTTGCTCCCTTCTCTGGGGTGGGTTTGGCTGGCCCGGGCCCCCCCCCCCCCTTAGCGGAATGATTCCTCCCGCCCCCCACCAATCCCCCCCCCCACCCCTAAATCGCTGACGTATTAATCCCCTGGGGCCCCCCCCCCCCCCCTCCTCTTTTATTGATCTCCCCCCCCCCCACCCCCCCCCCCCACCCCCCCCCCCCACCCCCCCCCCCCCACCAACCACCCCACCCCCCACCCCCACCCCCCACCCCCCCAACCCCCCCCCCCCCCCCACCCCCCCCCCCCCCCCCACCTCCCCCCCCCCCCACCACAACCCACCCACCACCACCCCCCCCCCCACCCCCCCCCCACCCCACCCCCCCCCACCCCCCCCCCCCCCCCCCCCCCCCCCCCCCCCCCCGCCACCCCCCACCGAGACTCCCCCCAAACACACCCAATACCCCCCCCGCCCCCCCCCCATATACCCCCCCCCCCCCCCCCCCCCAGGGGTAATACGGTAGGTGGCGATTGGTTTTCTCATCATGTAGCTAAACTAACGCGGCATTCATGAAGTACTTTTTAATGACCGTTATGTTTTAACACAGCTACATTGTATACGCGTCACCAAATATTGCTTCATGAATGCCGCTTAAAACTACGCTTCGAGTTTTTAAAAAAAGTTCAATAGGTTTCAAAGCAAAAACAAATGAGTGCCATTTTTTAGTCTTTTGTGTGCTCGGACGTCTTGGAGTTTGATCAATTTTTTTAGAAAATTCCAAAATTTTATTCTTTCCGAAGTACCTGGCGAACATACATTGTATGTATATCTTTCTTTTGAACGAAGGATCAAACGAAAGAACGGCCGGATTTCTTGAACAATATTTTTAGGCCGCCTAGACTATCCCAGAAATAGTGTGTGTGTAAATCTCGGGTGACATACTTTCTGTGAAACATTTTTTACCATCCAGAGCTCCAGCTAACACCCAGCTTTTGCCAAAAGCTCATGGCATGAAGTATTTCACAAGGAAATATTGTTGAAGTATTTTTGAGATTTCAAATACCGTTGCAGTTTGCTAATAACAGGGCATTGATGGACAACAACTTTTTGTGGCCGCTGAACGCTTGGACAATGCGGGTACTCGGCTTGCACGACTGGCTGAGATGAACAACTGGGTGTTTGATAATGATCATCCGAATTGGGGAAAAGTGCCAAAATTTTTGTGGGGTTACGATGAACCGTCCAGCCAGGATAATAGCGTTTGCGCCCACTACCAATCTGACCGACTGAATTCACAAGCATGTTTTGTAATTCATCAATTGTACATCTGCGAATACCGTAAGCACAGTCACTGGAGTTTGCGACTTCTTCGTTTGAAATAAACCGTTATTTGATACAGAGTGGTCCAAAAGTAGTGGGCACTAGTGTTGGGTTGGTTACCGACCGAAACCGAAAACCGAACCCGAACCGACCGAAGCGTTTTTTCGTCATTTTTACCGACCGAAACCGAAACCAAAAAATGTTTCGGTTACCGAAACCGAACCGGAACCAAAAAATTAAAACATCCGAAAAAACGAACCGAACCGAACCGACCGATTTTTTCTTCGGTTATAAGATGTGAATGTAGTTGAAGCGAAATACGTGATTTTCAACAAACTTGTTCATTTTTTGTGCTTGAACCCACCAAGCAACTCCCTCTCCAACGTTGTGATGCGACGATGTGCTACTGTGAGAGGCATTATGCAATATGCGCAGCTCAATCAAAATATCTGCACCTGCGAAGCGAACACAAAAGTTTCTCAAAATTTAACGCCGATTGCACGGATAAGTGGGGGGGGGGGGTCTAGCGGGCCATGGAATCATATTCCAACTAAGGGTAGGGGGTTGTACAACTCAACAAGGCGCTTCATTTTCACTTAGCAACCATATACCCTAATTCCCCCTATTTGCAGCACTTTTAGGGCTTACAAGTCTAAAAACCCTCGATTTTTCTCCATTTTTCGCAAAGTATGTATACCATTTTCAACCAGAATTTTCAACATTTGCGCAAACGAGCTATGGCTTGAAATGGTGTGCGTTTACGTTTTACGTTGTTTTATGGGTCTCCGTATCTCATGCTGTCTTAACAGTTTTAGCGGAGCATCCCGCATTCTTGCAAAATAAAATGAATGAATGAATGAATGAATGAATGAATGAATGAATGAATGAATGAATGAATGAATGAATGATCTCGCGGAGCTCTTTCACGTACACTGCGTAAAAAGTGAGGGACTTTTTCCTATTTTCCGTGGTAAGCTTCGCAAAATTACTTTTTTGAAAAATTTTGCAATTTTTTGTTAAACATTAAACAATTTTTGATTTTCATTTTTAATTCTACAGGGGGGGTTTCGGAATCGCTGAATTTGAATCTGAACTTAGATTTTTGCTCCGGGCAATTTTTTGCCTCAAAATTAGGCAAAAACATGTTTTTTGCGTTTTTCAGTGTTTTTTGTTTTAATGTTTTAACTTTATGCGCGGATTTTATTTAAAATGCTATTTTATAATAGCTTTACAACCGCTGTACTTGAATCCGTTTTTATATTTTGCAACTGACCACTTGCTTTCACCCAGAAAGGGGTCAAATGTGGATTTTTTGCTTTTTTCACACGTTTTCATTCCACAGTGAAAAAAAACAATAGAAACAACTTTTAATTTAAATTTTTAATTCTCTAGGGGGTTTTCGAGATTGCGCAATCCGAATCTGACTTTAGATTTTTGCCTCGGGCATTTTTTGCCCCAAAATTTTGCAAAAAAAACATTTTTTTAGCGTTTTCCAGTGTTTTTTGTTTTAATTTCTAATTTTAAGTGTGAATTTTTTAAAAAGAATTTTCTAATAGCTTTACAACCGCTGTGCTTGAATCCGTTATTATATTTTGTTGCTGACCACTTTCTTTGTCAAAAATTGTGTTTGTGAGCTCAAAAACATTTTAGTTTTTAGTTTACAAAGTTTTACAAAAAATAGCAAAATTTTTCAAAAAATGTAATTTTGCAAAGCTTACCACGGAAAATAGAAGAAAGTCCCCCACTTTTTACGCAGTGTACGTGAAAGAGCTCCGCGAGATCTTCAAAACGCACACCATTTCAAGCTGTAGCTCTTTTGCGCAAATGTTGAAAATGCTGGTTGAAAATGGTATACCGTATTACCCCCATTAAACCCCCCCCCACCATTAATCCCCCCCCACCAATAAACCCCCACCCCCCCCCCCCACCCCGACCAGTTTTCGAATAATCCCCCCCCCACAAATAATCCCCCATGGGGGTTAATTGGAAACCTGTTTGAAACACATACCTAGCGAATTCAATGGCTGAATGCAGTTACATTGGTGAAATTGTGCTACCAAAGGCCCCAAAGGGATGAGTTAATGGTAATTTCATTACAAAAGGCTGTTACAAAAGGAAATCTCTGTGAAAAGTAGAAGTTTCTGCGACTTTCTTGCCTGCCATGCAAGGTATTTTTGCCATTTTTCAACAAACCCCCACCCCTAGAATTTTTTGTAAATAACCCCCCCCCCCACCACCAATAATCCCCCCACCAATAAATCCCCACCCCTAAAAGTCGCTGACGTATTAATCCCCCATGGGGGTTTATTGGGGGTAATACGGTACTTTGCGAAAAATGGGGAAAAAATCGAGGGTTTTTAGATTTATAAGCCCTAAAAGTGCTGCAAATAGAGGAATTAGGGTATGGTTGCTAAGTGAAAATAAAGCGCCTTGTTGAGTTGTACAACCCCATTTACCCTTAGTTGGAATATGATTCCATGGCCCGGCACTTCCATACAACCCCCCCCCCCCCACTTTTTCGTGCAATCGGCGTTAAATCACAGAAATTGAAATGAAAAACCAGAAAATTCAACATAAAATTTCATGAAAGTAACGCGGATGGAACGTCATCTATAATGTGCAGGAATGGAAAATTGTCACAGCTCTAATTTAATTTTTCTTGATCCGCATTTGAATCGTACACGAAAGAAATTAAGAATTGTTCGTCAGCGGAAGACGTGTAACTGTCATCCGATTCGTCATCAGAAGACTCGATGCCTTCAATGGTTGCTGTGTGTTTGTTTGAGTGTTGTTTGTGTGTTTGTTTGTTTGTTCGTTTTTGTGTTCATGCGTGTTTCATTTTGACCTTTTCGTCGAATAAACGGAGCTGCAGTTAAAAAATCCAATGTGAACCGAAAAATACCGGTAACCAATCGAAAATTTGGTTTCGGTTCGGTTTACCAACCGAAACCGAAAGTAAAAAATATTTCGGTTACCGAACCGACCGAAACCGAAAAATTGAAAAATCCGAAAAACCGAACCGAACCGAACCGAACCGACGAAACCCCTAACCGACCCAACACTAGTGGGTACAACTTTGAATCGCTCTAACTCGCCAACGGTTGGACCGTTTGAGCTGAAATTTTTGTCGCTTACTTAGGAAGCACAAACTTAGTAGACTTCCACCAATTTTTAGCCCAAACGAGAGAACATTGCCCCTGTGCGGAAGCAAAGTTCGAAAAAAACGAATGTTTGCATGAAAAACAGCATTTTTTCATTGTCACATCGGATTTATTCATCTAAAACGTCACAAATTGAGCAAAAAACTGTCAAAAGTCAAAGCTAATCCTTCTCGAAATGTGAGCCGCCAGCTTCAATGCCCAATCAAGCCCTATTGGCAACTGACCAGATCAATTCAGTGTCCACGTGCTGAAACGCGTTCACGATTACTTCCTTTCATCGAGTCCACGGTTTTCGGCTTTTGCGCGTACACAATCTCTTTGATGAAGTCCCACGCAAAAAAGTCCAGAGGCGTAAGATCGGGCGAACGCGGCGGCCATTCGATTGGGCCCCTGCGACCAATCCATTTATTCGGAAACGACTCGTCGAGCCACTGGCGAACGTCGGTCGACACAAAAGGATGTTTCGCGCACATTCGCGCTTCTTTCGCGCGCTTAGCATAGGACCATTGAGGAGTGAAATTAAAATATTCGCAATTGTGTGAAGGGAAATTGAAAGCAGAATAGTTGTATTATCTAGATACCTTTTTTTGACGTTATCCATGAATAAATCCAATGTGAGACAGAAAAAATGCTTTTTTCATGCAAAAGTTTGTTTTTTTGTCCGCACAGGAGCAATATTTTCTTGTTTGGGCTAAAAATTGCTGGATGTCTAAGTTTGTGCTTCCTAACTAAGCGACTAAAATTTTCAGCTTGAACGGTCCAACCGTTGGCGAGTTAGAGCAATTCAAAGTTGTACCCACTACTTTTGGACCACTCTAGACATGTTTTTTTTTCACGGTACATTTAATACATCAATTTCTGCATTTTTGCTTGCCCATACTTTTGTGTGATGTGACTTATTGTTTTAATGTGCACAATGAACAAAAACCAGGCGAAGTTGTGCCGTGCGCTGGCTTTTGCCTGAATGGCGGAACGTGCAGTGGAGAAGGGGTGAACTCGAACCTTTGGCTGCATCCGAACTGCGCATGCCCGTCTGGATTCGCTGGAGTCAAATGCCAAATTGGTACTGCATTTAATCATTATTTCTTGACTTTTCGTGTAATTTAGACGCTAAAAATTACCATTATTTCCGTTTCCATTTCGTTATTCCGTTTCCGTTTCTGAAATAATCTTTATCGAAAATCTAAAATGAGTATCTGACCATTTCGGAGCACCGTAGAAAAGTGCTGCAACAAAAAATAGCGGAAACGAGAAATGGAAACTTCGGTATTATAGTTTCAGTTTAGCTAGAGTATTTTTCAACGAACTAAAGTTTACGGTAGAAAAGTGTCTGTCTAAAAGGGCTCGTGTACTATTCCGGCCCGCGAAATTCCGGCCCGTAGAATTCCGGCCCGCTCATTCCGGCCCGAAGAATTCCGGCCCGAAGAATTCCGGCCCGGAGAATTCCGGCCCGGAGAATTAGCCAGCAAGAACAATAATAAACCACACAAAGTGATTTTTGGTAAATAAATTCTTAAAGTGATTTTTTATTTTTGTTTAGAACTTGCTTGCAGTGACTTGTTGTAGGTTCCTAATCCTAAGCCAAGCCTTTTGATAAGGTAAAAGGGTCACAAATCCTGTTCATGATAAAAAAAATTAAAAATTTAGTTGTAGTTTCTTTTTTTCCAAAAGGTTTCACTTTCCAAAAAAGCAAACAGGACGAACATCATTGAAAATACACTGTAACATGTGAACATCGATATTTTTATTTTATTATTTCATTACCAAAATCACTTCGTGTGGTTTAATATTGTTCGTGCTGGCGAAAATTCTCCGGGCCGGAATTCTCCGGGCCGGAATTCTTCGGGCCGGAATTCTTTGGGCCGGAATGAGCGGGCCGGAATTCTTCAGGCCGGAATTAGCGGGCCGGAATTGTACCCCCCCCCGTCTAAAAGTGAATAATGCGCGGGCGGAGCGGCGGCACACACTGCTGCAGTGGTCGTACAACATTCGGCAAGCGAACGCGCTTTAGATACCGATGGAAGGTTCAACAACACAACAACGCGCAAAAAATGATTGTAATTCACATGTTGATGCAGATGTTTGCGCACGCGTGCACAAACCCGTGCACCTGTCGATGCACATTCACTTCAGTAAAAATAGCAGATGCATCTGCATAATTCTCAGAAATTCAGAAAAAAATCCCTTTTTGCTTAGCAAAAGTTTAAGACTCGCTTTTTGAGAATACCGTCCCACCCCTCCCACCTCTAAACACTAGAATGCAAAGTTTCTCCAATTTAAATGAATCATACACCATTCTGACCGCCTTGACGCGCTGATTCCGAAAATCACATTTGTTTTTTGATTCGAGGTCATTTAGGGCCCAAAATGGCCAAAAACCGTTTTTTCGGGGCCCTTTCAAAAAATAGTGTTTTTAAGCTTTTTAAAATGCCTTAAATATTAAGGCCTTTAATGCCTTTAAAGCATTTATATTATATATAAATTTAAAATTTAAAAGCCTTTATATTAAGGCATTTAAAACGCCTCAAAAACCTTTTAAAATACTATGCCTTAAAAATGCGGTCTAAAAGGCTATTTTTTAAAAAAACTGGTTTTGGTCTCAGTATTTCACGTTTTTTGGTCCTTTAGAACCGTTTTCGGGGCATGGTGTAGAGCTGCACCAAAAAGCTTTCCGAAAGAGCTAGCTTTGTGCAAAGTTTCATTTAAAAAAAGGCGCCCCATGTAACTAAAAAATATTTTACTTTTGGTACCCGGATCGCGATTATGGTCAGCACGAAACCGACATGCCCCTGAACATGTACCTGCTGCTGTGACCAGGCGCACTGCCAGACAGAACAAACTAGTGCACCTAAAAGCTCACCGCACAAGCTTATTATGTTCTAGGAATTAGCTGATGAAACAATTATTCAGTGCCACAACAGCAAAGCAACTGTTGCTTTCGATGTGTCAATCTTTTTCTAAAAAACTGATAGTACTGCTAGTTTTCGGTTTTTTTCAGTGACTCAGAACCGTTTTTCGGGGCCTAGTATAGGGGTGCACTGAAAAGCATTCCGCAAGAGCTAGCTCAGTGTGAAATTTCATTAAAAAAAGCGTCCCCCATGTAACTAAAAAGTATTTTACTGTTGGTACCCGGATCGCGATTATGGTCAGCACGAAACCGACATGCCCCTGAACATGTACCTGCTGCTGTGACCAGGCGCACTGTCAGACAGAACAAACTAGTGCACCTAAAAGCTCACCGCACAAGCTTATTATGTTCTAGGAATTAGCTGATGAAACAATTATTCAGTGCCACAACAGCAAAGCAATTGTTGCTTTCGATGTGTCAATCTTTTCAACCTTTCAAAAAATAGTGTTTTTTCAGCTTTTTAATGAAGCTACGACAAAAATAAAAAAACCATTCGATTCGTCTTGATTTGCTGAACATTTTCTACTAATATACTATGCCTTAAAAATGCGGTCTAAAGGGCTATTTTTTAAAAAAACTGGTTTTGGTCCCAGTATTTCACGTTTTTTGGTCCTTTAGAACCGTTTTCGGGGCATGGTATAGGGGTGCACCAAAAAGCTTTCCGAAAGAGCTAGCTTTGTGCAAAGTTTCATTTAAAAAAAGTCACCCCATGTAACTAAAGAAACCGACATGCCCCTGAACATGTACCTGCTGCTGTGACCAGGCGTACTGCCAGACAGAACAAACTAGTGCACCTAAAAGCTCACCTCACAAGCTTATTATGTTCTAGGAATTAGCTGATGAAACATTTATTCAGTGCCACAACAGCAAAGCAATGTTTGCTTTCGATGTGTCAATCTTTTTCTAAAAAACTGATAGTACTGCTAGTTTTCGGTTTTTTTCAGTGACTGAGAACCGTTTTCGGGGCCTAGTATAGGGGTGCACTGAAAAGCATTCCGCAAGAGCTAGCTCAGTGTGAAATTTCATTTAAAAAAAGCGTCCCCCATGTAACTAAAAAGTATTTTACTGTTGGTACCCGGATCGCGATTATGGTCAGCACGAAACCGACATGCACCTGAACATGTACCTGCTGCTGTGACCAGGCGCACTGCCAGACAGAACAAACTAGTGCACCTAAAAGCCCATGAGACCAGTTAATAATGTTCTAAGAATCGGCTGATTAAACAATTATTCAGTGCTACAACAGCAGAACAATTATTGCCTTCGTATGTGAATCTTTCTGGAGTACTGATAGTATTGTTTTTTGGGTTTTTTAGTGATTCGGAAGCGCTTTTGGGGCATAGTATGAGTGTGCACTAAAAAACATTCTGAAAAAGCTGGGTCTATGCAAGATTTCATTTTGAAAAAGCGTCCGCCATATGAATAAAAAGTTGTTGTACTGTCAGTACCCAGAGCGATTACGATCAGCACGAGACTGATACACACCAAAACTTGTATCGTGCTGCCACCAGTGGTTCTGCCAGATAAACTAGTGTATCTAAAAGCCCACAAGACTAGTTCTAAGTTCTAATAATGTTCTAAGAATCAGGTGATGAAACAATGATTCAGTGCTGCAACAGAGCAATGTTTGCTTTCGAATGTAAATGTTCCCAAAAAACGAATAATACTGAATTTTTGAATAAAAATTGCATCACACACGACGGTTTCGGTCCTGCACAGCTTCCAAAGAATACCAATCTGCATACACGCTGCGTAATGTGCGTGAACGAATGACTGAACTTGTTTCGACTTCTGTGGAAATTTGCTCTTGTTCGGCCACCCAGGACTCAGCAAGTTCATCGTACGGCGACAGCCATGCAGGATCATCCTATAATGTTTACTTGCTTCACAAAGAGAAACGACATTTGTTCGAGACAAAACAAATCGTTGCAAACCCGAAAAAAGATAAACAAAAAATACGCTGGTTCTAAAGACAGCATCACACTGAACTCAAAGCAACACAGACCTATACCATACCTTTGGTGCACCCCTATACCATGCCCCGAAAACGGTTCTAAAGGACCAAAAACGTGAAATACTGGGACCAAAACCAGTTTTTTTAAAAAATAGCCCTTTAGACCGCATTTTTAAGGCATAATATATTAGTAGAAAATGTTCAGCAAATCAAGACGAATCGAATGGTTTTTTTATTTTTGTCGTAGCTTCATTAAAAAGCTGAAAAAACACTATTTTTTGAAAGGTTGAAAAGATTGACACATCGAAAGCAACAATTGCTTTGCTGTTTTGGCACTGAATAATTGTTTCATCAGCTAATTCCTAGAACATAATAAGCTTGTGCGGTGAGCTTTTAGGTGCACTAGTTTGTTCTGTCTGGCAGTGCGCCTGGTCACAGCAGCAGGTACATGTTCAGGGGCATGTCGGTTTCGTGCTGACCATAATCGCGATCCGGGTACCACAAAAAAAAAAAAAATATTTTTTAGTTACATGGGGCGCCTTTTTTTTTAAATGAAACTTTGCACAAAGCTAGCTCTTTCGGAAAGCTTTTTGGTGCAGCTCTACACCATGCCCCGAAAACGGTTCTAAAGGACCAAAAAAACGTGAAATACTGGGACCAAAACCAGTTTTTTTAAAAAATAGCCCTTTAGACCGCATCTTTAGGGCATAGTATATTAGTAGAAAATGTTCAGCAGATCAAGACGAATCGAATGTTTTTTTTATTTTTGTCGTAGCTTCATTAAAAAGCTAAAAAACACTATTTTTGAAAGGTTGAAAAGATTGACACATCGAAAGCAACAATTGCTTTGCTGTTGTGGCACTGAATAATTGTTTCATCAGCTAGTTCCTAGAACATAAGCTTGTGCGGTGAGGTTTTAGGTGCACTAGTTTGTTCTGTCTGGCAGTGCGCCTGGTCACAGCAGCAGGTACATGTTCAGGGGCATGTCGGTTTTGTGCTGACCATAATCGCGATCCGGGTACCAAAAGTAAAATATTTTTTAGTTACATGGGGCGGCTTTTTTTTAATGAAACTTTGCACAAACCTAGCTCTTTC
>JASANC010001526.1:0-28730 GCA_030248135.1 Theristus sp. LFF4_11 | reverse complement strand
TTTAATCCGTGTTTTCACGATTTTGAATGTTTTCTATTCTTGAGCGCGCACGATATTATCTGATATTTGGTTTGCTTCGCCATCGAAACTATGCACCCATATGACTGTTATTGCTTTTTTGTGCTATAATTGATTTTGTTCTGATTAAAAACTCCGAAGGGATGAAGTCGGTTTCGACTTACATATTTCATGCTATTTCCAAAGTATCCGGTTTCAAAAAATGGATAAATTTGCTGACTGCGTTTTATTCAAATACACTGTGGGTAAGCCCCGCGTCCCTAGAATGTTTCCACTAATTTGTAATGCTCTGCGTTCGACCTCCAAAAGCATTGAAACATACACGCTTAAAAGTGTCAAAGCATACTGTATGCCGTTCTTGATGCCAAAGTGTGTTCCATTATTTATTCATACCATTCCATTATTTATGCCATCTAGTGCAAATCATCCGATTTGAAATTACCTTGACTCAAAAAAAATAACTTTTGACCTCAGGTGATCTTCAAGCGTTTTCCGGCCAAGGGCGAAGTTTTGGAAGAGGTTGCCATGTCAGTTACCAAGTTGCCGTTAGCCAAAAAAAAAACACTTCTGTGAGCATTTGCGGTGAGTGTGGTCCACGTTAAGGCGATATGTAATCTGGGGTAATGTTCGATGGGATACTGCGTATTTTGGCATCAAGAATGGAATGCCCATTATCGGGGTGCGCATGTTGGCATAAATAAGGGTTTGTGCATTATTGACATTTTATTAGCGTGGTATCTGAGATGACATCGATGATGGACATGAGTTTGTTCAAATCATTTCGACTTGAAAGAGACTCCGAGTCAATGGCCAACAAACAGCATAATGGAAATACTGCTGAATTACCACCAGCACACCGAAACGAATCACTCTTTTGCACCTTGTATCGTCCGCTGCTACGCTTCGGTGCTCTGACGGGCCTCTGCACATTTCATGTGCCCAAATCGGTATGAGCAAACGAGCAGCTTATGGTTTTCAACGATGACCTTGACAATAAGTATAGTATGTTTGTTTAAACCTGTCACTTTTGTAGAATACAGAGCATGCAAACTCACAGCGCTCATTTTTAGAACATTTGCGTTAAAAACCAATTTACATGTAAGTCCAACTTTTTTGCTCAAAAAAATAAAAAGAGGGCGGTGGCGACGCAGCCGCAAGCCCCTATTACCATGGGTAATATGTATTTTCAATAAAAATATGTGTGTGTATCACCATCGAAATTGGGGTGCCGCGATGCTTCATATCACAAATTCAACTCAAAAATTCAACCTCTGCAATTCGTAACTTCGTGACTACTTGTTGTGACTGTTTTCTTGCAACTCCAAAACCATTATTATTCTTTCTTGCTTATTATTTGCAAGCTTTGCATTCGAGGAAAGAAGGTGACATGTTTCAACAAGCATGCTGTATGATATTTACTTTTGTTGCAACTTGCCAATAGCTTTTTCTTACAGAGCGCAAAACGTTGGCAAAAATGTAGAGTAATCATTTTCAGTGCATGAAGTCAACAAAAACAGTGATTTCACTTTTGGATAGAAAAAATCCTGTTTGAGAACATTTTGAAATTTTAAGAGCATACTCGGAGTATTGTTGCGTGTCTATTCGATCGTACCCATAGTGCTGCTCGCGTGGTCGTTGTTTTGGATCGGCGTCGATTTTGTGAACCTGGACGATTTCTCCATCAATTCGCGTTTGGTGTTTATGTTCACGAATTTCTCATGGGTGAGCGGTTGGTTGGTTTTTTTTTAAATTATTATCTTTTCTTTAAGACCTGCGACTCAATGCGGTGGTGGACGTATCTAGATAAAAGGAAACTAGTTTCAATCTTTATGTGGTAATTCAGAATAGCCTAAGTGACCCGGCCTTATTTAGGGGACTCGGATCCCTTTGCCAATTTTGAGTTCCCGCGTAGTGCATGAGACTGCTTATTGCCCATTTATGCGCGCATTGAAACGAGGGACCAAAATAAAAAAAGGATCGTAGTCAAAAATGTTTGCAGAAAAACACCATACAAATTGGTTGATTTACCGTATTACCTCTATTAAACCCCCCCAAAATTAAACCCCCCCCCCAAAATAAACCCCCACCCCCTCGACAAGTTTCCAAATAATCCCCCCCCCTCAAAAAATAATCCCCCATGGGGGATTATTGGAAACCTGTTTGAAACACATACCCAGAAAAACATACACATAAACAGTGAATTCAGTAGCTGGTTGCAGTGAAAATGATGAAATTGTGCTACCAAAGGCCCCAAATGGATGAGTTAATGGTAATTTCATTACAAAAGGCTGTTGTAAAAGGAAATTTCTATGTAGAGTAGAAGTTTCTGCGACTTCCTTCCTGCCATGGAAGGTATTTTTGCCATTTTGCCCACCCCTAAAAATGGTTTCCAAATAAACCCCCCCCCAAAAATAAACCACCCCCCCCCCCAAAAATAAACCCCCACCCCCAGAAGTCGCTGAAGAAATAAACCCCCATGGGGGTTTATTAGAGGTAATACGGTATTCGTTTTTTTATAGAATGAATCCGGAATCGATGTACTTCTTTTCGCAGTTTACTAACGGTCTGGTCGCCGCGCTGCACTGCCACATGGCGTTGCCCGGGTTGTATCAGCTTTGTGACATCGTCAGCGACAGTCTACAAAACGCGTGTTTGTTTTCGTTTTCTTTTTCTTCGAAGCGTTCAGTAGATTCATCCGTACATGGCAACGTTAAAACGTTACCGCCACCCTCTTGACGGTATTCAGATCCTATAAAAACGTCGAAAATCTACTGCTACGCCAGAATGCGTCTAGCGTGCACGGCTGTGGTGATCTCAGGCATTGTGGGCGTCTTAACGGTTTCGCGACATAATGCAGAAGTACATACCGTATCACCTCTATTAAACCCCCCCCCAAAATTAAACCCCCCCCCCAACATAAACCCCCACCCCCTCGACAAGTTTCCAAATAATCCCCCCCCCAAAAATAATCCCCCATGGGGGATTATTGAAACCTGTTTGAAACACATACCCAGCGAATTCAGTGGCTGGTTGCAGTGAAAATGATGAAATTGTGCTACCAAAGGCCCCAAATGGATGAGTTAATGGTAATTTCATTACAAAAGGCTGTTGTAAATGGAAATTTCTATGTAGAGTAGAAGTTTCTGCGACTTCCTTCCTGCCATGGAAGGTATTTTTGCCATTTTGCCCACTCCTAAAAATGGTTTCCAAATAAACCCCCCCAAAAATAAAGCCCCCCCCCCCCAAAATAAACCCCCACCCCCAGAAGTCGCTGAAGAAATAAACTCCCATGGGGGTTTATCAGAGGTAATACGGTAGGAGTATGCTCTTGTTCTTGATTTTGGTGTGTGCCGTTCATCATTATTCAAAAAGCCGCTCCAATTTACAAGGGGTACGAAGTGTCCATCTGGCCGGGCGCAAAAAAGCACCAATTTGTGCGAGTCAGTAACGTTGTCGTCCTGCTATTGGCCAACATCAGTTTGCTATTTCTTGGCGACATGTTTGCAACGTCATGCTGGATGCTCCGCAATTTTGCCAGTAGCATGATCAAATCAATGGAGGTGTGAGTTTGAACTTTGAACGCCACATGATTTTTGGTCCATAATATACGAGATCAAACAAAGCAAATAGCGTAATAGCGTTTAAAAGTGTGAACTCTGCGTGGGGCGCTGCGAATTCCACGAGCACCATAAAATACACGGTTGTCCTTGTCCATTCGTGTGTGCTTTTTTCTTCTAGAAATGTCTGTTGACGGTGACCACTGAAACGCTACTGACATACCGACAACACTACAGCCGTCTGCAAGAAGCTGTCGCTGTCTTGAACGCCTTGTTCCACAAGTGAAGTTTTTGCTTGTCAAATAAAAAAACGTTTCGAACGAGTTCTGTACACAGCACTTCCCTGTTTTAATGACACTGTTTCAACCAAGATATCTGCTGCTGTTGCTCGGTCTAAACATGTCCGGTATGACCTTAACGATCTACCTGTTTCTGACGCAACCGGAATACCGATGGATCGACACGTTGTGCATGATGTTCTGGATTGTGCTGCTCTCGTATTACACGCTGATCTACGCAATACCGGGTATACGCCTGCACGATAAGGTGATTTCATCATATTGGTGTATTCACGTTGACATGTCAAACAAAAATCGATTCGTTGCATCTACAGTTGAACTCTAAATCATAGGGAATCAGCTGATTGGTTGGTGATCACGTGATGCATGCTTTCTGTGCAAACCAAACTCCGCCCGAACAGCAATTTCTGCACAGAAAGCATGCGTCACGTGATCGCCAACCAATCAGCTGATTCCCTATGCTTCAGAATCCGAGTGCAATTGAGAGTTTTGTTTAATCGTGGTTTCTTGAATACGGTCCCGGCCGTGTAGGCAAGGCACGTGTCAATTGGCTAAAAGTTACTCCAGCTGGACAAACTGCAAACAACGGCCACGAGTTTGGACGTCGAAGATCAAACGATTGACACGGAGCAGCGCACCAACCTCAAGGTTCGTCCGAAGACACCGGTCGCTTCGAGTTGCTGACTTGGCCAGTTCTCTTTTTGCTAATAAAACACGAAATCAACTGCTCCACCGACACAGATGCAACTGTTGACGTTTTCGGCGCAGATGCGAGCGTCCAACATTGGCGTCACCGTGGCGAACATCGGTCGTCTCGATCGCTCAACCATCTTGGCGGTAAAACACCTTTTTCGTGTCACTTACCGTAAAGTCTTGCATATAAGGTCCCCTTATAAAAATTTGAAAATCAAAAATTGCTGAAAAAAGTGGAATTTTGTGTGACAGCCTTATAAGTGGGAGGTGGTCTTATAAAGAGAAGGTTAGGAATTCCGGGCCTTATAAACGGGGTGGGTTTTCGACCAAGTCAAAAATTTGAATTTTTTGGTTTCCCGCCGTGTGACACTCCGCCCACTTTTGGGTGGGGGTCTTATACATAAGTGGGAGGAACCTTATATGCAAGACTTTACGGTACACATATCCCTTTCTCTTGGGAAATACAATAGCCGTCTCGCAAAAACCGTACAGTGTGGCCGATTAAATAAGGCAGTTCGTCAAGGCGGGATCAGTCGCAGACTAGGAGTTGTCTTTTTCAAAAATGCCAACATAATTCCTAATCATTTGTACAATGGAGAAAGAACGAACCGAATAGCACGAAGAATCCATTAGCTTTAAAAAACACGTCATATTTGACACACAATTGGGTTTCTGAACGGCTTTTTTTTCTTTCATTCAAATTTGGACCCTAAAAAAGCTGCCATGTTTACTCGGCCATTCCGTACTTCCTTCTCAATAGCATACGATTTCACAACGTTCATCTCCCTCTTTTCTGATACAGATGGCTTCCACAATCGTGACGTACCTGGTGATCATGCTTCAAGAAGGCGGCAATCGTACGAGCCGGAAAACGAGATTGGAAAAGTGTGCGCCGCAAACCAGCAACGTGACTGACGCTGCAATCATTGAGAACACGAATGCTAGCAGGCTCTGCTGAGTTGTTGTTAGAGTCGTCACTCGACTCACCCATTTACGGACACGAAAAGACATGCCACCGACTATTACAGCTTGTTTTTTTAAACGTGTCTCGTCGTCAATGACGTCATGTGATCTGAAACATGCGCTACAGACAGTTGTCTTGTACATACAGTCAAGTTTGGCTGATCTATATTCACGTGAAAACATGCACGCGAATGGAATGAAATGAACTGAAAACTCTGGTGTCTGTGCATGAGAACCGAGTGGTTTGAAAGCAAATGACGTCATTGAAGTTCGACACGTTCGAATAAATCTACAATATTTTTAAAATGGCACGAAGAATCACTGCGGTCTGTCATGCCAGTTTTGTGAACATTTCCATTCTCCAGCGTCACCACTATCTTTTTTATCCATTCATTGCTGTTCCCACCGTGTTTGCGTTTCTGAATGAGAGTGCATAATAATTTGTTATCGTTGTGTTAAAAATCACGTGTCCACTTAATCAGCTTTAAAGTGAGTGAGAAGTTCGTTGCTTGTGTTTTGTCAAGCCCCGACCCACAAATGTTCAGTTCCTGTCGCATTGACTCGGTTTTATGTCACTACGACAAACCAAACGCTTATATTCGTCCGAAGAACCGACAAAATTGACTGAAGCTGAGAAAATGTGCTTGTTTTACACCACAGACCTGCAATGTTCATTTCCAGCTGCTTAAGACCACACAGCCAAAAAAAAACATTATTTGAACAAGTACACTGATCGTGTAGTTGTTTTCTCTATTGTGGAGTGGAAAAAGGCGGAAACAAGTTTGCAAAACAGTTTGATAACAGAAACAAAAACACGCGATGGGTGACAGAAAAACAACCGTCTTAACACTATTTTATCGTGTTTTCTGCTTTTATGAGCTCATAATTTTAACAGCCAATTTTTGATTGCGACAATGTTTTTGTTGCCATTTAGCAAGTTTTCACTTTCTTTTTGATGTGGTCGTTTTTAGCCGCGCTAATATCAATAACGAACAACAAAGGTTTCTGGAGTCATTTGCAATCCAGTCACTTGATTAACTTATTCACAGACTGATACTGCTGATGAATTATAAGCATTACATTGCGCATTCAATTTTGCCCAGATTCTGTTTTACAGATTCCCCAGATTCTACACGTGTTTTGAATTTGCTTTGCACAAATGCCTATGTTGTTGTGGTGATACAATGGACTTTGTGAAGTTTGACTTTAGTCTGAATTTTGTGGACTCATGAAATGAATCCGCGACTTCATTTCGTAAACAGCTATGATCAGTCTCATCGAATCAAGGCTGGAAAGTTTTACGATTTCACATCGTGTTTCGCTCAGAAAATCTGAAAACAATTCACCGGAGAATTTGCAGCCCAATTGAGATAATTTTAAGGGGTCAAACAAAACACAATTTGAAGAACCTACGTGCCAGTTGGGGCTTTTCGGATTTTTTTACATGAACAACAGCAATGGCAGTTGTTCTACTCTGGCACTGGCGGCAAGTTTTCGGTGCGTACAAGCCAGTCAGTGTTATACCATAAAATGTTAACTAAAACCTTGCGAGCAAGCCCAGAAAACAGAATCCAGCGCCATTTTCCGATGCGTCAGAGAACAAAAAAGCGACAACATGTTTTCTATCGTGCTCTATTTCTTCGGCGTGGCCTGGATTTCTGTTCTGTCACTGTGTTATATTCACAAACCACTAAACTGTGCAGCAGCGCCCAGTTGATCTTTATTCCTCATTCTAAGTGGATTTCACAGCATTTGTCGTGTCACGCAATATGTGTTGAATGAAATGTGGTTTATCTTTGTTGAACAGCAAAGAACGCCGAAATACGTATACATATTTCAACTCCGATAACAAGTTCTGACCAAAGAGAACTACAAAAAAAAGATTATAAAAAATACCCAACCAACAAATAAAAAATGGCAACTCACACGAGAACGGGCACCGGAGTCGTGGTCAGCGACAATTACGAACGAGACAGCGATTCGGGGCGAAGAGACCGTGAAACGTTCGGGTCTGACAGCAACAGCACTTCGACGCCGTCTTCATCGAAAAGCAAAGAACAGTCGCCAGTGAATGAACTGCAGCAAACGTTGTCGACGATTGTGGAACGCCGATTCTCTGCCGATGGGGTGATTGGCGCGCGAACTGGTCGGTTTTTACCTAAAAATGACAATGTTCCGTGGTTTGTGGTTGCATTTTAGCATACTCAATTCAAACAACAAAAAATGCGACTCCAAATTGTTCAAACTGTTTTTTTCAGTTGAACTGTGGTAGAACGAAATCAAACAAAAATGCTGGTGATGGATGGCGATCAGTTGTGATTGGCATTTGCAGTTAATAAATCTGGCTCGCTGATTGGTCATTAGCTGGGCGGACAGTCCCGTCCTTTATCCCGCCAGCTCAAAAATTCAATTTGTTATGTAGGAACAA
The DNA here is from genome assembly GCA_030248135.1 of Theristus sp. LFF4_11. Lineage (NCBI taxonomy): Eukaryota > Metazoa > Nematoda > Chromadorea > Monhysterida > Xyalidae > Theristus > Theristus sp. LFF4_11. The sequence goes on along the minus strand of JASANC010001526.1, from coordinate 20,772 downwards.
AGGGCGTATCTGATCAAATCACACTCACATCAGCTTCTTGACTCCCAATTCCAATCCAAATCCAAGTTGAAGCCGATCTGCAGCTCTCCCCATTAAAAAACAAAATTTTGTGAAAAAAATCTGGAAAAATTTCGGAAATAAAATTCCCGCGACCAAAAATGACTAAATGAGCATTTTCAATGAAAACAAATGATGCAGGAGGAAATGTTGAAACGTGCTGAAAATTAGCAAAATGGCAGATCTAACCTTTGTAAAGTAAAGGTGGATTTCAAAATTTTGGGGGAGGGTCTCCCTTAAGCAACTATGCCACCCTTTCTCCCGTCCCGACCCGACCACGGACTGGACTAGAACGCAAAGCTTCATTATGATATTCCCAGCCCCCGCATCAGCATTGCTCATTTGCTCATGTGTTGTATGATCCACTGGCGCTCATGCACACGCTCCGACCTCAACGTCAACAAAAACTTTCAAAACGCAGTTATTTTTATTCCTGCTTTCTTATAAAGGCTTGGCTTAGGTTATGATTAGCTTGGGAACAGGTTAGGCGTCTTCGGAAAAATATAATTCCGTGAAAAAAATTCCGGATTTTTTCCAATTTTCCCGGCGACCAAAAAATGACCAAATGAACATTTTCCATAAAAAACAAATGATGGCTGATGCTGGAAAAATTGTTGCTGAAAACTAGCGACGTTTGAACCAAAAATGGCAGATGTAACCTTTTTAAGGTGGCTAATACCGTATGTCAAGGAAAATTTTTGTTAAACTTTCCAACAATTGTGGAAAAAATGAGCTTTCTTTCACAGCATTAAGATTTAAGTTAGGCCATGGGGAAAAAGTTCCAAATTAAAAAATCGGAATTTTTTTTTGTTTTTTTATTTAAAAAAAGATTTTTGTTTAACAACACAACAACCAATCGGAATCTGAACACTACTCCGCTCATTTAACACCACAAATTAATTGTGAAAAATTGGATTTTTCAGTTAAAAAATACGGAAATTATTTCAAGCCGGTTTTTAAAAAAATACGGAAATTATTTTAAGCCGTTTTTTTCCTGAAAAATTTCCGGAACTTTTTGTTTATGTCATCTTTCCCCGAGACTGACGCACTGCGTTGTCCACCACTGACAAAAGGAATCACCTCGCCCCTCGCCACCACATAAATCAAGGTGTAAACGCGTAAACGTAACGCCACATTTGTTGCACTGGTTGCAGGCATACTGCGCGCGAACAGCAGCGACGGCGACGGCGGCATCATGGCCAGTCGACAGTCGAAGCCGATCGGTTGGCGACCCATAATTCCCGACGGCGGCTGGGGATGGATGGTGGTGCTCGGATCGTTCCTCATTCACGTGTTTGCCGACGGGTTTGTGTACAGGTGAGCAGTCCGTAATGCATCATTATTAAAACAGGTGCATGTGCGTGGCCCCTGCCCTTTAACACAGGAAAGAAAAAATGCAAAAACTAAATTGATCATTTTCACCTTATAAAAAAGGCTTGGCTTAGGATTAGGATTAGGTTTAGGATTAGGAACCTACAACGACTCATTGCAAGCAACCATTTATCAGAAATCAAAAAAATCACTTTTAAGTATGTATACAAATCAGAGCAGTCTTTCTTGGACGATTCACATTTTTTTGGGAACATTTTTTTGAGCAGTCTCCGCCGGAGTTTGGTACCTTCGGGTTTCCGGAACCGGCCAGTACCGTGGGCGGGGGGGGGGTGGGGGGGGGGGTCCCCCCCCCCCCCCCCCCCCCCCCCCCCCGGGGGGGGGGGGGGGGGGGGCCCCGCGCCACCGTGCCACCCCCCCCTAAAACCGGGCACCCCCCCCCATCGTACCCCCCCCCCTCGAAAATTTGGCCGACACCCCCCACCCCCCCATGAAATTGATTTTGTCTGGCGGACACCCCCCCCCCCCCAAATTTTCTGCACACCCTGAAATTTTTTTTCGAAAATCATGATTTTTTGTCTGTAAAGTCCATAATATAAGCTGAATATATGATAACTTGACCATCTTCATTGTAATTTCAACGATTTTGCAGCAAAATTTAGCGTTTTTCCTTCAAAATTTAAGCGAAAAATTATCATGGGGGGTGGGGGGGTGGACCCCCCCCCCCACAGAAAATTTTGAAAAAATGCACGGGGGGGTCCCACGTTACCATAGGTTGGACCCCCCCTCACTTTTTGGTCGGCACCCCCCCCCCCCCCCCCACGGTACCATACCCCCCCCCTCGAAATTTTTTTGGGCCCACGGTACTGGAACCGGCGCGCGTATAATTAAATAAAAAAAACAATTCTGGTTTCTGTGTTTTTTGAATCATTTTGCGCGTGCGTCATTGTCAACATCTGCTTCAAGTAATACAGGAGCACTTGCAATTCAAGCATGAGAAAACCGACAAATCATGTTGTCAGCGGCCCATCGACGTTCACTTTTTTAGTTTCGGCGTGATGATGGTTGAGCTTTTGAATCAGTTCAACGAGGGACGAGCGTGGACGTCGTGGGTCGTCAGCACGCTACTTGGCCTCACTCTCGGCTGTGGTTGGCACTGTTTTTTTGTTACAAGCAACGTTTATTAGCATGCCGAACAGTCCTTGTTTGAAGAAACAGTACAACCCTTTTGATATTGTGACGTTGCAATTGGAAACAAACAGACACACACACATACGATGTTGTAGCAGCGCGCGTTTTTTGCTTGTGCTTGTATGCTTCATGATGACTATGGAATAAACAGTTTATGAACTGTTTATAAACAGAATTCACGTTTTTTTGCGCGGACGTTATCATATGATCACAAGCAATCGAGCGCATTGATGCACGTCATTGTGGTCCGGTTGATTCGGTTGGATGGACAGTTCACAGCAAACACGTGTTTGTTTGTTTGCAGGTCCGATCGCGAGCGCCGTCACGAATCGCTACGGCTGTCGCCTGACGACGATGACGGGCGCCGTGATCGCTGCGTTCGGTTGCGCCGTCAGCATGTTCGCCACCAGCATCCTCTATTTGTTGGTGTCGGTCGGCGTCATCATGGGTCCGTTTGGTTTCGTTTATTTAAGCACAACAAATTACGTTTTTAAGACAACAAGGTTTGATCGATATTGTATTGTTTTGTTCATTTTATTTTCATTCACTAAGCCCATTACTCAAGCTTTTATGACTCAACTGGTTCAAGAGGGGCACATCACTGATGAGGCCACCCTTCTTCTGCATATGATGTTGGCCAGGCCGAAATGCAGAGAACCACCATACAAATTGGTTGATTTAATAGGAAAATGTTTCAGGTAATTTCACAGAAGGAACCATGTTCCAATCCAATCCAGCAAGTTGAACCAATGAACCGGAACAGTTTTATCATGCGGACCATCGACCGCGGTCGAATAATCAAAAGTTCGAGTGCGTATTTCACTGTTTCGCGCGCAGGCATCGGTTTCGGTCTGATGTACTGCCCGGCGATCGTCATCGTCACGATGTACTTCGAGGAGCGTCGTGCGTTCGCCACAGGCGTCGCCGTCTGCGGCGCCGGCTTCGGCACGTTCGTGTTCGCGCCGCTTGGCAGTCTCCTGATCGAGCAGTACACGTGGCGTGGCGCCTTCCTCATATTCTCCGGTTCGTGCAGTCTCTGTTGCGGTCGTTTTGTGGTCTCCGGCGTTTTGGTTTGGTGTTGGTTGTCTCTGTGGATATTGCGAATTGGTCGGTTGTTTCGAAATTGTTCTTGGAATGACAGTCCTTCCGAGGAGTTGGTGTTTCCAGCCATGAATTCAAATCATTCAGAGGTACTGACTGACTGCATGATGTTGGTTCGATTCTAGGAATGTGTCATACCACTTAAATCTAGCGGCTGTTCAATTCCTATATTCGTTACACTTGCCTACTTGCGGATTTCCAGTTGCCTACTTTTTACATTTTTTTGCGCGCAGGACTGATTCTGAACTGCGCCGTGTGCGGTGCGCTGTTTCGCCCGTTGGAGTTTGAGCCGATTTACGAGGAGTCATTCACGGACAGCACCAATGACGAGCACAGTCGTTCGCACTCCGCGTTCCTGGGCGCTCAAAAGCAGTCGCTGTTGGCTGATGAAACGCCGGAACATTCGGATTATCAGGTTGGTAGTTGACCTTGTGGCCTGGTGGTAGTGCGTTAGACTGTTGTCTGTGCGCTCGGGGGATCGAGCCCCTAATGTATAGGCACTTAATGGCAGAGAAAACTCGATGGGCGCCCTACTCACTGGCGTTCTGTACGCCTCTCTAATTTAGCCCTGGCGAAAAACATCGCTTAAAAATCACAACAACAACAACAACAACAACAACAACAGGTCTTGCTTGGCCTCCGCTCCGCTGAGCTGAGCTGATTCAAGAATTGCGAACGAAGCTTGGTGTCAAAACGTGCTGATACAAACGTGAACTGAACGCTGACAGCTAGTTTTTACAAAATTGATTTACTCCCAGCTCAACTTTCGGTTCAGATCCCGTTTCGACATTGCAGAGAATCTGTATAATAACGAATTCCGAATGCTGGCTTCCAATTTCTCTCAGACGCCGCAACAACAGGAACTGGCGCTGCCGAACGGCATGATGATCGTGGTCGAGTGTTTTCCGGAGCACACCGTCGCCGACGAGCCGGTCTCGGGCGGCTCACGCGCGTACTCCTACTCGAACGTCGAGGGTTCGAGGGCGAACCGAACGCACACGCGGGGCGTCTTGTCGCCGGACGCCGCCGCCGCCGGTGGCGATTTGTCGCCGCGTCATCACGTTGGTGGGAGTTCACTGAGCAATGTGGGCCAGTCGACGCAGGACGAACAACAGCAACAACGATTATGTGCTGACGTTGAGGCATACAACAGCGGACGGCGGATGGATGCGGTGGAAGCGCGTGCAATGGTGGGTGGTGGAGAGGAGATGAGGCTTGGTGGTGAAACAGAAGGGGTGCCCTTCTTTTCTAAAATCCGCTTCAGATAAAACACGCTTAAACGCACTAATTCTAATCCTAAAGCCTAATAGTAATAACAGAAGTGTGTTAGAGTGTTAGAGTCCAATGCAAAGTTAAAAGTTAGGACGTCTCGCTCGGCATGTTGGAATCGCCGACCTGTAATGACCGTTTTGTCTGACTGACTGGTGATTGGCGACATTTCAGTATTGTCGCAGTAACCGGTTGTACCAATTCGGCGCGCCAATCTTGAGCCGCCAAAACGGCGGAGTGCTTCCATTATGTCCATCAGTGCAAAATACAGTTTCTGATGAACAGTTTTTAGGATTTTTGCAGTTTGTCTTGAAAATTCTAGGATGATACAAGTTGCATCGTTTTTGCCAAAAATCGTATGCTAATGCTAATGCTAATGGCCAAAAAAGCAAATTGTACTCAGTTGGATGCTAAAAACAGGCCATAATCATTCACTTGCCCTCGTTTGGATGCCAACAACAGACCATAATCATTCGCTTGCCCTGCATTTCCCACCGTGTGTTTTTCTTCTTCTCCAGCGCCGCGCGCAAGCGGCCCGCCGTCGCGGCATCAGCGAATCGTCCGGCTACCTCGATGTCCGTGACGTGTTCTACAGCGGCTCCGTCACCCATTTGCCGTCGTTCACGAGCAGACCGGATTACTATCGGAGTGTGTCGTCGTTGCACGATCGACACGCCGCACGCGCCGGCACCGTGCTGTCCACTGCGTCCACTGCTGTTCGTTTTTTGTTTTGTTTTCTGGATGTTTCTTTTTTCGGTTGTCTGGGAATGGCACTGGAAGATATAGTGCAATTTAGTGCGTTCTCAGGTTCGATAGTTGAATCTGGCATGCTGATTGGCCGCAGTAAGTCGGTAGGACCAATCAAAGAGCAGAATTCGAAAGCCGTGATTGGTTATGCTTTACATTTCGGCCGTTCGTGGTTGTGGTATCAACTCAATTTATGATTTTGCGGTTTTTATTGTGTGGTTTTATTGTGGACTCGGTTGTTGGTCGGTTTTTCTTTGGTTGCGTTTAAAGGCGTGCTGTCAGCGTACCAACCTGCCGCTGTTGCCAGCCAATCAGCGGTGTTTTGCTGTTCTGCTTTCCAGGTGACGAAAAACCGCGGCGAAACGTCGCAGACGACGGAGACGACGACCACAGAGACGGACGTGGCCAGCGTGCAGCGAAGGCCAATGAGGATCGTGGAGCAGCAGGAGGAGGACCTGACGACGATGGCAAGTGTGGACGCCTGGGAGGACTTTGTGCGGTCAGTTCGGTCTTGCAGAGCTTGGCTTTTCCTTCACTCGTCTGTCGACATCAAGCATTCAGTGTGAAATAATCTGAATGCCGGAAAATAATATTTCCCTGGGTTGGTTGTTACGGTTTAAGGGGGATTTAGCATTTAGTTTTTATGAGCACAGCACACGGCACTTGAAAAAACTGGCGCCACGCGATTTAGAACAACGTCTGTGCGTACGAACAAAAAAAACTAAATGGTGTTTTCGCCTTCAGGTGGAAAAGCTACATTCTCTGTCAGTTTGCGAAAACACTTCACCCGTTTTTCTCTATTTTCCAGCGTCATCGCAAAAATGGCCAATCTGTCGCTGTTGCGCGATCGCGTGTTTCTGCTGTTTTGCGTGTCGAACTTCCTGACGAGTGTTGGCCTGAATCCGCCGTTGATTTTCCTGCCCGATAAAGGCGACACTCTTGGCATCGACCGCTCCGTCAGTTCCTGGTTCATATCGTCGTTTGGTGAGTTGATTTTGTTTTGTTTTTTTGGTGTACAAATGATTGGTGATTGGTGATAATTGGTGATTGCGTTGTAGATAAGTGCCGTGATTGGTGTGATTCGGTTGTTGTTTGGAGTAAGTGAGCGTCTTATAAACCTTCCTACTGAACCATCGTCCTAACTTTTCTGTACAGTTATGATGTGCTGGGTTTCATTTTGTTTTTATCTCGTTTGCTAGTTTGTGTGGTCAGGACGGTTTGTATGCGACACGCACCGAACCAGTGGTTTGGCTGAGTTGAGTTTAGTTGCCGAGTGCGTGCTTGAGTGTTGGACTGATTAGAACAACGAAAAATGCAACAAACTACCTGAAATTTGTGTTTACTCCGTATTGGGATGCCATTATTATCATTCAAAATTATTATCAATCATCAATTATCAATCAGTTATCAAAATTATCAATCAAACTCGCCAGCACTAAGAGACTTTGCGAGAGATGGATATCTGAAGTGGTAGTCCAATCAGCAGCGGCCCACCTTCGCAGGCATCGCCAACACCATCGGCCGTGTGGTGTTCGGCTACATCTCCGACCAGTCGCTGCCATGTCGCTACGGCAAGACGCCGGCGCTGAATCGACTGTGGATCTACAATCTGCTGATCACGAGCTGCGGTCTGGCGACGTTGGCGAGCTGCTTCTGCGACACGGCCGTCACGCTCATCGTCTACTCGGCCGTGTTCGGCGTTTCGTTGAGTGAGTGGGCAAGATGATATCAGTCAGTCAGTTTTATGCTGCAGTGCACGGCATGATACCAGAGAGAAGTGTAAGACACCACGAGTAGGCAAGCCAAAACTGTGGATGAGTGCGTTGGCGTTTGAATCGTGCAGTGAAACTATTAAATTATAGGGTCACCCTCGCGGCCTGGTGGTAGTGCGTTAGACTACAGTCTGTGCGCTCGGGGGATCGAGCCCCGCCGAGGGGTGTATAGGCACTTAATGACAGAGAAAACTCGATGGGCGCCCTACTCAATGGCGTTCTGTGCGCTTCTCTGGGTGAGCCCTGGCTAAAAACATCGCCTAAAAATTACAACAACAACAACAACAACAACAACAACATAGGGAATCGGCTGATTGGTTGGTGGTGATCACGGTATGCATGCGTTCTGTGCAGGCATCGCTGTTTGGATGGTCGTTGGATGTTTGGTGGTGCACAGAAAGCATGCGTACCTCTTGCATTTTGCATGAATTACATTTCACACAGGTGCTTACGTCTGCCTGACGTCCGTGCTGCTGGTTGATCTGATCGGTCTGGACAAACTGACAAACGCGTTCGGTTTGTTGCTGCTGTTCCAAGGCATCGCCTCGCTCGTTGGCGCTCCGCTGGCCGGTTGGTGATCGGTATTTTTTTTAGGCCACCCCCAAAGTCACATGCCCCCCTAGGGTTAGGGGCTTTGAAAAAAAATTTTTTTTTATTTTTTTTGTTTTTTTTTTAAATTTGGATTTTTTTTTCAAACTTAAAAAAAAAATTTGAAAAATTTTTCTTCTACTTTGCTCTGAAAATTCGATTTATGGCATAATTTTTTGAAAGTTCAAACCAAATTTTCTTCCCAACTTCTTTGTGTGCTTAGGTACATGTCATTATTTGGTCATTTTGACCGACGTACTCCATGTTTTTCGATTTGGATGACTTCTAGAGTCAATTTTTAGCGTTGAAATGACTTAACTGAATTGAAATATCGTTTCAGAAATCGTTTTCTTGCAACTTAGAACATGTTTTTTCAGTCGGTGGTAGGCCATGAGATGAACATGATATTTTGTTGATTGGCGTATGTTATACCGTATTACCTCTATTAAACCCCCCCCCCCCAAAATTAAACCCCCCCCCAAAAATAAACCCCCACCCCCTCGACAAGTTTCCAAATAATCCCCCCCCAAAAATAAACCCCCATGGGGGTTTATTAGAAACCTGTTTGAAACACATACCTAGCGAATTCAGTGGCTGAATGCAGTGACATTGGTGAAATTGTGCTACCAAAGGCCCCAAAGGGATGAGTTAGTGGTAATTTCATTACAAAAGGCTGTTACAAAAGGAAATCTCTGTGAAAAGTAGAAGTTTCTGCGACTTCCTTCCTGCCATGGAAGGTATTTTTGCCATTTTGCTCACCCCTAAAAATGGTTTCCAAATAAACCCCCCCCCCCCAAAAATAATCCCCCCCCCAAAAATAAACCCCCACCCCCAGAAGTCGCTGAAGAAATAAACCCCCATGGGGGTTTATTAGAGGTAATACGGTAGGTCTACAATGGAGTTGTGCGATATATTGTTAAACAATTTGAGCGGAGATGTTGGTTAATACCACATCACACGACCGTTTTTCAGATACCCGATAACATGGCCACATGTTAAAACTTGCGTGCTGAGCTAAACTAACGTGTTAAACTTGCGTCTGTCAGTTGCCCGCAACGTGATCGCGAAATCATGGTACGTGTTTTCGATACGATGATTTGAAGAGTGGGCTCTCGCCATGTGGCAGATAGCACAGCTGGTTGAACCTGAAAGTAAGTGTCTTGGGGGGGGGGCGACCGGGTCGACAGGGGTTGCCGACTTAGCTACAGCAAACAGGAATTTTTGAACACAGTCAAATTTTGGTAATTTTCTAAAGAGGAACAACTAAGAACGGTTCAATGTTCAAGTACACGTCGAAAATTGTCCTGTTTTACTGTTGAAAATGCAACTTTCCCTCTATGAAATGGACATAATTTCAATAAAACACGATTTTCGCTCTTATAGTTTTCCGGATCGTTCTGAAAATAGTCTAGATGAACTCAGCTCGACGAGACGCTTCGAACAAACCTAACTTGTAAAAAATTTTTTTTTTAACTTTTTTTTTAATTTAAAAAAAATCCGGATTTTTTTTCCCCTAACCCTATGCCCCCCCGCGCCCCCCCCCCCCAAAATTTTCAAGGTATCTGGTAATTTTGCTCCAGCTATCTATATCGGCCCCCCAACCGTCCAGCTCTGGAACAACTAACTATTCTGCATATGATGTTGCCAAAGCCGAACTGCAGAGAAGCATTCTACAACTTGGCTGATTTGGAGGCGTCGGTTTCGGATTTAGAATTAGTACTGTGTCACATTTGCGTTCATGTGTTTTGGCTCCAATTGGCAGTGAATTCGCGTTTAATCAACATTTTTTCATGTCGATTAGTTTAGGCGAGTTGGTGATCGGTCGTTTGAATACCCGATGTCAATGTACAACCAATCATGGTGTCCGGTTTGAAATTTCGAATGCAACCGTGGGGTGGCTGACTCTGGTTGCGAACCGAACCAATCATAATCGAAACTCAATTCAGATGCTGTCGACTGAGCGGTTTGTCGCTGGTCCATGCAATACAGAACGGATTTGTTTCGCTTTTCATTGCAGGCTGGATTGTCGATTCGACGGCTAACTACGACTATTCGTTCATGTTCGCCGGTCTCTGCCTGTTGATCTCAGGGTTGATTCTGTTTCCAGTTCCCTGTTTAAGGAAGAACTTCGGATCGCAAACACCGTCGGCCACGTCGTTTGCGCATTGAAATTTGGGAAATTTGAAAGTTTCTTTTCTTCACTCGAGTGAACTTCCTGTTCCGTTCGTTTGTTGTGTTGCTCTTGTTCACACACACATCATTGGGAACTCTCAGCTTATTATGTCTTCTTTTCTTGGTGTTACAGTCATCTTCCACCAATTGGAATATTGTGCAAAACACACACACACATATTTTTCAACACTCAGGTGGGAGAATCTACGTTTTGGTGGTCTTGCAGTTTTTTTTGAAGTTAAATTGGAACTTCAACCCATCAACAATTGAACTGAATAACTGAAGTTGTTTTTATTTGACGGTTTTTTGTACTTTGTTTGGTTTTTGTTTTGGAGCTTAGTCAGATTTTGATAACGTGGTTAAAACTGTCAAAGATTTCGATTGTTAACGTTTCAATCCTGGTCAAGTGTGCAGAAAACGATCGGTTTTTTGTAATTAACCCGCCAACTTTTAACAAATGTCTCATCCGTGTAGTTTCGTTCAAAACGCCATGGCAGTATTCTGCAGTCATTGTTGATTTTTTATCAGCTTTAGCTAATCACGGTGTCAGATGCCATTGGGTCCCTGCCAGTTTTTATTCGTTTGTTTTGAGGTGCACTTTTTGATAGTCATCTTTCGTTTGTTTGTTTTTTCATATGCCAACGTTGTTTGTCAGCCGGTAGTTTTTCATTTTGTTTGGAGGTTTCAAGCTGTGTGTTTCAAATAAATTATTTTGATCAACTAAAAAGAGGAATTTGACTTTTCAGTTTTATGACTGTTTTACTTACGTTATTCACTTGTTGGATTCAGTCGTGCTGTTATTTATGGTTATTATCGTTCAAATTTTGCAATTTTCAAGTTTCACGAACTTTTTACTATTGTGATTTACTTTTTTGAACCTGAGTGCGCTTTGGACGGTGTTTTCAATCTTTTTTTATTGTTTGTGATCTGTCAATTTTACTTCTCAATTAACATCGTGCAATATTTTCTTGTCTAATGTATTTTCATTTTTCTCCTGAAAGTTACCCTATTTCGGTTTGCAATTTCTGAACGGAATCATGAGTTGTCTTTCCTTGGAATGTTTCTCTTTTTCTTGGACACTTTTGTCGAGAATGTTGAACGTCAGTAACTCTGAGTGTAATGGTTTTTAATGATTTTTTTCGAGATTTCACTTTTGTCGTTTAAATTAGACTGTAATTTGTCATGCTGTTGCAGTATTTTTTATTGAAATTGTTATGTCGTGAGAGCAATTGATTTGGTTGTGTTTGCTTCAGTTTTCTGCTTGCATGAGTAATTTTCGTATTTGCAAAACCTTTTAGCAGTATTCTCTCAATCGCAATCTTTGCTTTGAACGTTCAGACTTTTCTTTGTTTATTTACATGATCGTGGGCAGATACCGTATTACCCCCAATAAACCCCCATGGGGGATTAATACGTCAGCGACTTTTAGGGGTGGGGGTTTATTGGTGGGGGGGGGGGATTATTGGTGGTGGGGTTTACTTACAAACAAATTCTAGGGTGGGGGTTTAATGGCAAAAATACCTTGCATGGCAGGCAAGAAAGTCGCAGAAACTTTTACTCTACATAGAAATTTCCTTTTATAACAGCCTTTTGTAATGAAATTACTCACTAACTCACCTATTTGGGGCCTTTGGTAGCACAATTTTCATCATTTTCACTGCAACCAGCTACTGAATTCGCTGGGTATGTGTTTCAAACAGGTCTCCACAATCCCCATGGGGGATTATTTGTGGGGGGGATTATTCGGAAACTGGTCGGGGGGGGGGTGGGGGTTTATTGGTGGGGGGGGGATTAATGGTGGGGGGGGGGTTTAATGGGGGTAATACGGTATATCGTCTTGTTTTGCCCATGAACTGCAGTAAAAAAATGAGAATAAAAATGTAAAAAAATACTGTATTCGTTACAAAAAAAAACGAAAATAATTTTGTCGAAGGTTAAGAACGCATTTGTGATGATATATTGCGTTTTTTCATGCTAAAAAACAGTAACCGTTTCTCGCGTATTATATAAAACGAAACGCAGAGAGTGATGTATGGTAATTCGAATAGGTTTTGTCACGTTCAGTGTAGTTTGGGTTGTTCTTATGCGATTATGCTGTCGATTTTGTGTACCGGTTTGCTTGGTCACATTTTCGTTGAAAAAAGCGTGAAATTCCATTTTTCAGACGGCTAGGTATTCCAGCGTTTCGTGAACTACCGTATTACCTCTAATAAACCCCCATGGGGGTTTATTTCTTCAGCGACTTCTGGGGGTGGGGGTTTATTTTTTGGGGGGAGTTTATTTTGGGGGGGGGGTTTATTTGGAAACCATTTTTAGGGGTGGGCAAAATGGTAAAAATACCTTCCATGGCAGGAAGGAAGTCGCAGAAACTTCTACTCTACATAGAAATTTCCTTTTACAACAGCCTTTTGTAATGAAATTACCATTAACTCATTCATTTGGGGCCTTTGGTAGCACAATTTCATCATTTTCACTGCAACCAGCCACTGAATTCACTGTTTATGTGTATGTTTTTCTGGGTATGTGTTTCAAACAGGTTTCCAATAATCCCCCATGGGGGATTATTTTTGGGGGGGGGGGGGGATTATTTGGAAACTTATCGTGGGGGTGGGGGTTTATTTTTGGGGGGGGTTTAATTTTGGGGGGGGGGTTTAATAGAGGTAATACGGTACATAATTGGAATAGCAAGGCTTATCTTGGTTTCGCACACAACTGCCGAGTAGGCACATTGTCACAAAAAAGTTCGAAAAAAACCGCATTTTGCAAGTTGATGCAGTGTATCGGGGGCTATGAGAAATGATGACCTGAAATGCACTGAAGTCCATTTTTTTCAAGCAGTGAAGTTGCGGATTTAGGCCGTTTTCTGGTGAACAGAATGTGTTGAGAATAAGCGAAATGAACCAAATCAAGCAGTGTGTGTGTGTGACTTGTGTCAGATCAAAAGTGAATTTGAGAAGAACAACTGTGTGTTATGGTGGACGTATAGCGTTGAGTTTGAACTGAAACCTAAGCGGTCGTAGCCTTTGGCGCAAGCGGTTTTCCATTTCATTTGGCTTTTCAAACACAGAATGGCTTTGCAGTCAACAAGGCTTTTTCTCGTCTACATGTGGCATTAAAAAGGTTCACTCTATCTGCTTTTTGCTGTGTATGTTTCTCTATTTGGTGCATTTCATGGAAGCGACAGTTTTGAATTTGTATTTTGTATCATGTTTTTTTGTGCTTGTCTTTTGTTGCGTGTTTGTTTGGTTGCATGTTGTTTCTTGGGATTGTACTATTTCCGTTAGATTCTGTTCAATTTTGCTGAAATTAGTAATGTCGCTAAGCAACATTCCCCCGGGTAAGCGTTTCTATTGCCAGTTCATTCATTCGGCAACATTCATGTAGCTGAAACTATCAGCGCTCCAAAAAATCAAAAACAACCCTCTGTTTGTAAAAAACATGCCTCAGATTGAAATATGTTTCACTTCTAAGCGCCCTTTTATTTGCTCCGTGAATTAATTGAAAACAACAGCGGCAAGTCAATTCAGAACTGTGCGTTTTGCATGATCAAAGCTAATCAGCGAGAGTTCGCTTGCACGACAGTTTGTTTTATTTGATTTTCATTGCGTCAATCGACAGCGCTGCCTTTCATGGAAATATACGCCGGGTTAGCAGAATAATCACGCTATAGTACATGGGACTGATTTCCAGTTGAGACTTAAGTTAGTTTGCAGTTGTATGTAGCTTCTGATACCCGTACAGTGCGGACGCAAGAAACTAAAACAGCATGAAAACCGAAGTTTCTCTGTTTCGTTGTGACTTACGCACGAGATTCGATGCGCGTTCAACATGACCGATGAGTGAGTGTCGATGCATGCATGATGAATTTGTTGTCTCAAAAGACGAGCCCTGTGACAAGATGCGCGCATCGATGTGCACGCTGGAGCGGTTTTTAAACCACCCGAACTGAAACCGAGAAACAGCCGAGACGCCATTTGGATTATTCTGATCAAACTCTATTTCTTGAAATTACCATCTGTGGATGTCGCCAAACTGAGAAGCCGATACACACCGTCAGACTTGTGTTCAAGTAGCTTCATTTAGTCCCTTGTACAGTTCCATCCGAGTCTGGCAAGTGTGCTGTGTGTGTTGCAGCAGCTACTCACACTATTGAACCAAGCTAGTCCAGAAATAGAGCTGCTCAAGGGAGTGTCTAACCCAAGCATGGAGGAACCGACGAACAATGCGCTTGGTTTGCTTTTGTGTACGTTCGCGTATTTTTATTTTCACATGCAAAAAGCTTGCCGTGTGTTACAATGTAGCTTCATGGCTTGTTGGCAGCTGCATGAAACGTTCGTTTGAACTGTGATGGACTACAGCGAAAACGCATCGATTATAAACATTCCATAACCAGTCGTCTACAATCGTTTCGACGCTTTATGATGAACAACTCTGTTAGTCGCTTTGGACTGGAAAAATTTCAGCGCGCCATTTTTATTGCCTGCTCTCACGAATGTGAGCTGTCAATTTTGATGTGTTTTACTTTCCGGTCGAAATGTGTTTTTGTTCAGGTTCAGCACAACTGACGTGCGTTCGTCATATATAACAAAATTACACTTTCTCTAAAAGATACACAACACTGGCAAAAATTCAGCAACCATCATCAAATGAATGGCGCAGACAGACAACACATATTCAGAGAAGCTTTTGTTTTATGATCTGTTTACATAGTCAACTTGGTACAACTTCATTCACTTTGTTTCAGTAGCGTAAAGTAATGTTCATCATGAAAAGAAGCGACATCAAAAAAATAGCTGTTTTCGTTTGTTTGTTTGTTTGTTTGTTTGTTTTGAATTTCATAAAATACTTCGTTGTTTGTCTTCTTTCAAAACCAAGATTGAAAACATGGTGTGGTGAATGGCGTGGCGTGTCGATTTTTTTAACAAAGAAGAAAAGGGATTTGATAAACAAATGGAATGGGTTAAGAGTTGGAGTAGGATAGGATGTTTCAGATGGAGTTCGGCGGGGGAACTCCCCAAAACACCAGACCACTGCGGGCTAACCCTGACAGAGACCACGGCGTGGGGGTGTGGTCTAGGGGTCCCCGAAAACCTGACGCCGTATCATCTACAGTCCACACCCTTTTTGTAATTAGCTTGCCCATCTACTTTGAAGAAATTCTGCACATTGCACCCCACCCACCCCCAATGACACACGCCTGGCGTAGGGGAGGGGTGTGCCGTGGCCCGCAGAACAATCGTTGTGAGAACCCCTGAAATTTTTTGGCACCCCCTCTCTCCACTCGACGACACCCTCCCTCCCCCAATTTTGCCTTCACCTTTCGGTGCTTGAATATGGTTGACAAGTTGCGTTTCCTTGTTCATTTCGATTTTGTTCAAGTTCTTACAAGACAAAACGTGAGCCGATGTTTCCTTATTTCTTCAGCCAAATTCAGCTCAACGAAAAAAGACCAGAACCGAACCGGCTGGTCATCGACGATCAGCAAACACGCGCTGCACTTGGTTGAAACAGAAACTGCAGATAACAAACAAGTGAAAAGAAAAACTGAACGACAAACTGAAATCAAAACTTCGTGAATAAAAACAAACCGCGATTCGACGTGGAAAAAACACGATGAAAACATTCAGCGGTGGCTCGGTTGTGCGCGACGTTTCATCGCATTCGATCGCCGACATTCAACCGCATTCGCACATCGGTGAATTCGCAGAGTCTCTGAAGAGACGCACCGCACCATCGCTGTAAGTGAAAACTAGCCGGTTTTTTTACTTGGTTTTTTCTTGTTTTAACGTTTTTTCCGGTGAAGGCGTTCATGGAAAACATATACCGGAATAATTCAATATTCGTTCGCGTTTCCGCACGCACTTCCGTTTCGCTTTAAGATACAAGTGTACACGTCTTCCACATCCCTTTCTCATGCGTGTCAGTCACGCAATTGGAACCACGGTTTTGGTCCAGGAAGTAATTTTTGTCTCTCCGTCAGTCTGCTTTTTTCCCTCAGCTTGGTGTTTTTTTCGGTTTTGGATTGCCCTAAATAATGCTTGAGCTAACTAATTCAATCTAATCTTGAGCTCATTTGAGTAGTGTGGTTTGAACTGTTTTCTTTGCTGTTTGCTGACATTCTTCACATGTTCAATATGTTTTCATGCATGAAGCACACTTGAAGCTTTTTTTGCAAAAAAATTGCTCACAAAGCAGACAGACAGGAGAGAACGAACCATTCTTCTTTTCGCATTTTGCTTTTGTTATTAGAAAAATTTTTCTTCGCGATTCTTTCACGAATGGATTGCAGTATTAACACTGCTGTTTCATGCATACAATTACAGCAAACCGGGTGGTTTCCGCTTCTTTGCTCCTAGATGTCAGCAAGCAACCGTGCGTTGCATGATTGTTAAAGGAGATTGATTAATTGCATTTGTGCTTCTACAGCTACGGCATACAAGAGTGGTTAGCAGACAGTATGCCTTTACCGTTCGTTGTGTATTCAGTACAGTTTCTCAGATAAAATTGCATTTTTCTAAAAACATTTCTTCTGGAACAATGACCATAATCTCCGATCGAAAATTAGTTGAACTAAAGCTTAGGAACAAGCGCGAAACGTAATTTCATTTGCAAAACATTGGTGCTGAGGAACGTGGAACAGATTTGCGTTATCTTATTCTGATACGGATTTGACTTCTGACAGGACAGGGTGACCAAAAAACTACAACGGGCAAAGCGACTAGTACTCGAGTTTGGTCTAACATTTGGGGTTGAAAATTTACTACTAAAGAAATTTTGACGGACGATTTGCAACCTGGAAGTTCAAAACGCTTCTGTACTAGTGTGGTTGGATTTTCTTCCAAATCAATGGCAAATATTTCTTGAACTGGGTTCCAAATTTCAAGTTTCAAACGTTGAACTAAACTCGAAAGCGAGCCATTTTTAATTGTAGTTTTTTATGAGAGACTATTTTACTTTTTTTTGTTTTTCCACTGTGCAGCTATTTTTGATGCAACATAAACCCGGTTTTTATCGATTTTATCTCGTATTGAACGGGAATTCCAAGTAGGGGGCAATCTGTTCTTGTCAAAATTTAGTTGAAAACCTATTTGTCATTTCTTGTTTGCTTTACTGTAAGTAAGTTTTTTATGTATTTTTTCCTAGTTTCTAAACTAACATTAGTTTTATAACGTGCAAAACTGTTCATGGGTACACGTATAAATTGCTGCATGCAACTCTCCAAAGTTTAGTTTCAACATCAAACCAATGTCTTCCGTCTCGTTAGGATGGAGAAGCAATTAGAGTTATCTGTTAACGGCGACTTCAACTGCACGCTACTCACATTCCAGTTGTAAAAACTCACAAACGACTTTATTATTGCGAATTTAATGGTCTAAACTAGTTTTTTTTTCACCGTTTCTTAAAGCTTCAGATACGTGAATTTTGCTATTTCTTGACCTTGCTTCCTGTGCATGTTATATTTTTTTAGTTTTTTGGTGTTTTGGTTCTTCATCAAATATTTTTATCAAATATATTTTAGAAAAAATATTATTGTTGTTTTCCCGACGCAAACTGTTTTCTCAACAAACTGAAAACCTTAAAAAACCTTTGCATGTACATTCAAGAGGATAGTTTGCAATATGATGAGTATTTTTAAGCTTCTTATAGCCATGTACCGTATTACCTCTAATAAACCCCCATGGGGGTTTATTTCTTCAGCGACTTCTGGGGGTGGGGGTTTATTTTGGGGGGGGATTATTTTGGGGGGGGGGTTTATTTGGAAACCATTTTTAGGGGTGGGCAAAATGGCAAAAAAACCTTCCATGGCAGGAAGGAAGTCGCAGAAACTGTACTTTTTCATGAGATTTCCTTTGTAACAGCCTTTTGTAATGAAATTACCACTAACTCATCCCTTTGGTGCCTTCGGTAGCACAATTTTCATCTTACTGTCACTGCATTCAGCCACTGAATTCGTGCTAGGTATGTGTTTCGGGCTGAGAGCTTTAATAAATCCCCATGGGGGTTTATTTTTTGGGGGGGATTATTTGGAAACTTGTCGAGGTGGGGGTTTATTTTTGGGGGGGGGGTTTAATTTTGGGGGGGGGGGGTTTAATAGAGGTAATACGGTATGTACGGTTCCACTTATTCTTGCTACTCTTATTGCTTTTTTTAAAACGTATCTTTTGTACATTTGCATACATCCTGTCCCTATTAGCGGTAAAAATACAAAAAAAAAAAAAAAAAGCCCAAGGAAGAATATGCAGCCCGCTTAAGGTGGGGCTTTTCGATTAAGAATAAAAAACTTGCATTGTATCATCCGTACACGAACGTGTGCGTTGTTATACATTAGATGCAATGTGCAACCCGGCTTGCTACGCACCAATAAACGCCTGCTCATACTGACGTATGCTGCCGTACTGTCAGAAAGCACGTCTCCATGAACGGTAGTATACAATAACACGAGACCCAACGTGACGTGCCGTCGAAAAAAAAAAAAAAAAAAAGAATAAAAAAAAAAAAATAAAAAAAAAAAAAAAAAAAAAAAGCCGTACTACGATTCGTCAGTAATGGCCTTTTTTTGCAACTATCCTAGCAAACCCAACCGAACCGATGTTGCTACAAGAAAGAAACGTCAATATAAAATAGCAGGAGGAACAGCATGATCAATATGGAAAAGTGCATCAAGTTTCAGCAGCTACATGTATGCCACTGCTACATGTACCCAATAGTGGTCTTTCTTCGTTTCTATCGAAAGTCGTCGTACAGTCCTTCAGACAACCCGGCTTCAGAAAAATAAATATCCGTACATCCATATGTGCGGACAGCATAATATTTGCTATCAATATATTAGAATATATGCTTACGCTCTATAATGGTGGCTTGTACACATGTTGAACGTATAGTATATGTAAGTGTACTGCACCCTGTTCGACAGCAACTGGCACAAATTTTCGTCAGCGTTTTCTATGACGGAAATCACCATGCCCATCATAGAGCTTTCGCTGTGCCGTTGCGTCCGTTGTTGTGTCGTGTTGATTCTCTTTCTCTCGTCACAATAATAGGATGTCCATTAGCACTTATTCGTATTCCGAACGAGCTGAATGTCTGACAGAATGCCGTATTCTTATCTAATTGCGCACATTTTTTTTCAAAGTTTCTTGTATTTTTTTGTTGAAGTTCAATTCAATACAACAATTTGATGTTAGAGCAAACAAGTTGTTCAAACATTGTTTTGAGCCATACGCAGTGCTTTTGTTGCAGTTAAAACAGCTTTTTGCATTGATTGATTCTGTGTCACCACCATTTCAAGTTTGTTTTTCAACAGCATAGACTAAATTATCAACTAAATTCCCCATTACCACTTTAGCAGCCGTTTTTTTTATTCTAGTGTAAAGTTCCACATTCTGAACCACGTGTGCAAGCTGTTCAAGAATGCAAAAATGCATCGCGGCCAGAACTTTAGCTTGTCAATAAGTGAAAGATTCACTTGTTGTTTGTTATGCCTTCATTGCATTGCATTGAAAACTGTATATTCCACCTTTTCTGTGCTTTATTATTATCAATTTTCTAGGGTTCTGCAACTCAATGGGTTTTCAGCTGTAAAGAAAACTACATTGTAGCTAGCTTCAATCTTTATGTGACAATTCAAAGTCGCCAAAGTGACTATCTCTATTTTGGGAACTCGGATCATTTTTCCAAATTTGAAAACCCGCGTCATGCATGAAACCGTTTACCTGTCTATGAGCGCCTTGTGTCATAGGAACCAAATGAAAGATCATACTCAAAGGTCGTCTTTTCAAAAGCTAACTGATTTCTGCTGCTCTTCTTTGTTAAACCTTGTTTATCAGTTTGTAAAAGACTTCAAAAACTGTACAATATCGAGAGTTGATACAGGTAGAATAACTAATTAAACACAGTCCGTCGCTAGAGGCATCGGGTGGACAAGGTTGAAACAAATGAGAACAACGGAAAATTCCTTTCCGTATACCTGTTGCTAAAAATGCAACACGTTTTTGGACTGGCAAAAAAACCTCAGCTTAGAGCATTCAAGAAACAAGCAGCAGTTTATTTGAAGTTGCCGACCCTCACCCACAAATGTTGCTTGGTCAACAAAAATAATGCAGTATCACAATATTTCTCAAGCAGTGTTCAAAATTTCATGCAAAAATGTTGAACCAAACAGGAGAACAAATCGTTTTGCCAATTGTAGTCGGTTTGTAACATTCCCCGTACTATGATCAAGAGAAACCAAGGTACGTTATACGAAATGAGAAACCTAGTGTTGCTAATACGGGATTCGGAACTATCCAGAAGCAAGGTTAACGAAGCTAAATCTAGTTTTGAGTTTCACAATATTTTGTTTGATTTTTTATCAGCACAGTATCAAAAAAGTATTGTTGCCGTTGTTGACAAAAAAATGTCAAACGCTTCAAAAGAGGGAAATCTAAGTTTGAAAGTGAAATTACTGTATTATTGGCGTTATAGAACATGATCCAACCAGTCTTGTTGTTTTGTCTTGTATGTTTTTTGTTTCTCATGGTTTTCAAGCGTTATTTTATTCTTTGAT
>JASANC010001524.1:0-15157 GCA_030248135.1 Theristus sp. LFF4_11 | reverse complement strand
CTGGACTTGTTATACAGTAAAGCAAGTAATTGCAGCAGTGTCTCTCTTTTCTCCATCGCAGACGTTCTCTCGCGCGAGTTCACATACGCCGGTCTTCGATGGCGCCTGCTGCTCAGTAAACGCGACCGCGCCCATCTGAGTCCGTATCTTGAGTTGCGTGAACGCAGCGGATGACTGGTGTGCGTCGTCGATCTCACCTTTCAACTGATCAACGCCGATTCGTTCACGCAAAACGAGACGTTCACCGCGAACCGATGCTTCACTCACTGGCGGCGCAGCCACGCCAGGGCAATCGGACGTTTCTGTCGTTCGGGGATCTGGAGCGTCGCGGCGGCTACCGACACGGCCAGTTGCTGTTCGAGGTGACGCTGAAGGCGCCCGAGACGTTCTGGTCGACGAGCGTCGCGCTCATTGGCAGCGGCTGGCAGTTTCTTATGTTTTTTTTTTTTTTTTTTAAATCGAAAGAAATTTCGAAAAAATCGTAGAAGAAACAACAAAACTGTAAAACCGAAATTTATGGAGTTGGAAGGTGCATGCTGTGATAGTGTGTCAGAACTGGGGGTGATTGTTCGGCCGCTGGAGGTCTGCGGTCGTTCTGGTCTTTGGCCGCGCCGGTTTTGACTGAATGCAGCACGACCAAGGCCTCTAGTGTGCATATTGAGAACAATGAACACGGACACCGCCGGCTAAAAACCTAAACGGCCATACCAAGATGAACCCACCAATCTACAACCGTTTTAACGATGGTTACGTCGGATGAGCAGGAAACACCAAGCTTTTCGCAGACAACACCAAACGGCCGGACTGTCGTCGCTACGACACGGACTTGTTTCGATACGGCGGCTGCGACTGGCGTGTGATTTTCTGTCCGAAACGTGGACACGAGACAGGACAGTAGCAGCGTTGAAGACGACGGTCACCCGAATGCACATCACCATCAACAAAGCTCAACACGACACCGGATTCAACTGCGCCGGATGGGCGCCACGGGACGCTTGCACAGGATCAGGTGAGATCAGGGTTGATGCACTCGGTGGTAAACAACGGCACACTCAAGGGTGCTCGTTTTCTGAGCACAGCCCATCGAGTTTGGCAAAACGAAGATACCAAACGTCGATGGATTTGGACGGGTGTAGACATTGTTAGGAAACCATGCACCACCCAATGCGCAGTCTCTCAGCCCCGCCACATAGAAAACGGGACCACCAGAACAGGCTACTAAAACGCGTTTATCATGTTTCACACGTGATTTTAGTAACCGTTAGTGCAGCCCGTTCTATTAAGCGCGCCAGCAATGTTCGCCCCGTCCATTCAGGTATCGAATAGTGCTCGGCGAGTTGTCGCCAACGAGCGACCCGTCCTACGATGGCGGCGGCGCAAACGTGCCGGCCGAAAGTCTCCTGCCGGTCGTGACGACGAGACTACTGAAGAGGACAGTCCTGAAAACACCGATTCGAGAGACGGTCGTCAATTTCAACGGCGCCACCGACGGCGTCTACGTCGCCGAGAACTATCTGCAGTTCACGAAGCGAACACCGCTCGAGTTCGCCGCGCCGCCACCAACGTCGTCAGCGTTTCACCATCCAACCGACAAATCGTCGCCGTATCTGAGCAACAGCAACGGCGTCTACGGTCAACAGACGCTGCCGATCCGCGTGCACCTGTACAGCGTCAGTTGCGTCAGTCAACTGAAGCTGCATCTGTTCGGCGACGTGACGCCGCGCTCGCAGTCGCCGTATCCGCCGGCGGCCAGTCGCGAGTTCGCCGGCGCCATTTCGAACAACCACAACGCGACCGAGCACTACGACGACGGACTGGCGGACGATCCGGACGCGACGCCACGCTCGACCGCCAGTCATACGAGTGACGATCGCATTGGCAGAATGACGAACCGGACGGCTGCTGCCGAGTTGGAGACGCCGGCGAGCGCGCGCACGCCGCGTTCACGAAGCCGTCGGAGCGTCAGTCGACGACCGCAGCCGCATCAGCAACAGCAACACCAACTTCGAATGATGATGAATCACTACGATCAACCGTACTGCTACACGCCGCAGCAGCAGAATCAACCGAGTCAGGTGGTGATGAAATTGTGTACCTGCCCTCATATGTTTACAGTTTATCTAGAAAATATATGCAACATGACATGATGACCACCCAATCAGCGCTTAGAACTGCTCAAGATTAACCAATCAGCGCCGAGAGTTGCTCATGACCAACCAATCAGCGCTGAGAATTGCTATGACCAATCATCAGCTAGTTGCATATATTAGCGAGATAGACTGTAGAGACCTGATGGTTATTTGATGACAAGTCCGTCAACCAACACCCACCATGGAATCCAACAATCAATCAATCATCAAGCAAATACAACACAGGAGTCGTCGTGTATCGACGCAGAGGGCCAACGCTGGACGGTTGCCGTTGACGAACGTTGCGCGAACGCAGACACCAGTGAGGAGATGTTGCGACTGAAGATCAGCTGTGTGGATCTCGCCAACATTCCGCCCGGCTATCTGCGCTACGTCTCATTGGCATTGCGACTGTTGCCACAGACGTCCTCTGACGCGCATCCGCTAGAGTTGACGATTGAACCAGTGGACAGTTATTTCAGTCAACAGCAGCCGACCGCGAACATGGCACGAGTCAGTGAAGCTGCGCCGGAACAGGACATTCAAGTGCAAACGTCGATTTTTCTGGATTCGGTATAGTTTCGATTTTGAAAAGCATCGGTTATTTTCAGTTGGAAAGTTTTCTGACGCAAGAGAAAGTTTCGTTCTGATGTCACACACAGCTGATGTCAAGCAAGAACCACTGGGCCGATCGTTACGACGGCCGATTCACGCTGGAGATCAGTTGGCTTGTCTCATATCTGATGCTTGAGCCGACGTTCTGCACGCACGACGACGTCGCCCGGCGGCAGATGCTTCAAATGAGGTGAGTCGGACAACTGAATTGAAAACGCATTTTCAAACAAACATGGCCAAAAAAACAATCCTTATTCAGCATTGTTAGGTATTCACAAATTCAGGTGGCACATTGCAATGCTTTATTACAAAGAAACATGTGCACAAATGTGCACTCATAAACTTCATTTTTTTGCCAGGCGTGAACTGGACGCAATACAAGCGGACAACTACGCGTTGGAGCGTCAAGTGCAGAAGTACCAAACGTTGCTTGCCGAGAAATACGAGTCGGAAGTGAACGCAGTGCTTGCGAACGTGCCAGTGCCGCCGTCGGCTGGCACCAACGTCAACGGACACAGCAACGGTCATCATCAGCGTCACGCGTCCCTGCCGCCGCCACTGCACAACAACCAGCCGCTCTCTGTCGCAAGAAGCACCGAGCAACCGGACACTGGACCACCGATCGGCGCTGGGTACAGCAGAAAAAGCAACAAGTTTTTTTTCGTCAGCAGTTTTTTATGATTTTTTGCCAAGTTGTCGTGCCAGCGTGATCGACACATGCGATCGACAAAAAGCGCAACAAATACCGAATTTACAAATGAAGCACTATTTCAGTGCACCCGTGAGCCACACGAGTTCAGTGCCAGCGGCACAGTCATCAACAATGGCACAATCGAAGTCCTGCCACGGACATCAGAATGATTGGACGATAGCGGATATGTGCCACGAGCCGTTGCGTGTCATGTCGTCATTGTCCAACTACACCATTTCGCCCGGTCCATCGTCGTCCGAACGGAACGAACAAAAAAGTCAAAGTCGCCTTTCGCGATTAGGTTGGTCCCGCTCACTATAAAATGGTTATACAGTATCAGTTTTTATGATCTTATAACTTTTTCAAAGTTTATTTTACGGGTTATTCAAATTCAGATGAGTATGTGAGAAGCAGCATGAGAAGAAAGCAGGAGCCAAGCGGCCACTCCAACAGCGGGCCATCGAATGAATCATCATAATTGGTCGATCGTTTTTATGACAATGGAAATTTGCACTTTTTTTAACGTTTTTGCGGGTACTATGCTTCATTGTGATTTTATATGAAACGATTTTCATATTTCCGAAAACGATTAGTTTCGATTGGTTTTATGTGATAAAACTGTGTGTCAATTTCTTGATTCACTAAAGTTTTTTCGAGTTTTATCACAAAGTTGCTCAAATGTTTGTGTGGACAAAAGCCAACTGTAAACAGCAGAAGATCACAACCAAAAGATAGGACTTTAGGATCAGACGGAGAGCGTGATTGAAACAAAGTATGGTTAGTTGAAATGAAAAACAACAAAGGAATGAGAAATGCTTAGGCACCATAGAGAAATAGCAATATTCAACAAATGTTAACTGAAATGCACAAAAATGTAGCTTCAGTTGATAAACAATAAAGGTAAGTAAAGTCATGTGTTCAAACTAACGTTATTCATGAGTGTACTAAAATTTACATTTTCTATTTTTCTGTTACAATCACCGGTCGTGATACGGAGTTTGCAGAATTTTTCTTGCATCATCGATTTTCTGAAAGAATAAAAAACCATTTCAGGCACAACCGAGTGAATTACAGACAACCATTAACGTCATTGCACTTTCATATTACCCGCTTGTAGTGCTCCTGTATCTGTTTGCGCATTGTTTCGAATCGTTTCGTCAGTTCTTCCTCCTTGTTTACCCGTCGATCATTGAGAATTCGTCGTTCTTCTGTGCCCTGTTTGATTGACTTGTCGTTGATTTCTTTTTTCTGTCTGCAATTGAAAGTAATAGAACATAAATCTTTTGCTGAAACATGAAGAGTCCGATTAAGCAAAAAATTCTGCACCGTTCAAGTTCAAATTTTGAGATGCAACTCTTCGACAGCTCTGCGACGTCTTCCTTGCGTCGTGTCGCGTTTCGTTTCATGATCGCTTCGCAATGACTACAACAATTACTGGTTTCAAATTCAAATATCAACTCAGAAACACTCTCACGCAAATCAATCGCGCCATAGTATCTTAATACAACAATACCAACCGTTCATGTAACGCTTCGACCGTTTTCAGTGTGGTCCGCATTCGCTGGTCTAGGACAGACAGAAGAGCTTCCAGCAGCTGTAAAAACAAAATCTAAGCAGTTGTTTTATGTTTTCGAAAAAAAAATTCTCCGGAAAGAACTGACCGCTTCCGTGTGTTGAACGTTGAGATCGAGTTCTTCCTGGTGTTGTTGTTGATTCAGGTCCCGGCATTGCTTCTGCAACTCCGTGGCCAACTCACAGTCATCGTTCGGCGCCTCTTGCTGTTGATGGCCAGAGTTTGTGCGTGACACCTTCAGCCGTTCCAACGATTGATGTCTGAAAGAAAAACCTGGGCATAATTAGTGTGGAGATATCAGTTTTTGCTCAATATCAGTTTAAAAACATCACACACGTTGGTCGTTTCAACGTTCGCTGCACCCGTTTCAGCATCGATCCAGTGATGAAGACAGAGTGCGACTGTGCGGCAGCGCCGGTCGGCGACGTCGTCGTGTCGGTCGCGTTGCATTTTTTATTGAGCCGCTTGCGAAGTTGCTCTTCTTCCTGGAAATTTTAAACACACTGAAAAAAATATCTGGAGTTTGAAAACAAAACAGCGTGCGTATGAACAACAGTAACTGCTGATGAACAATACCACCCACTTTGGCATGTCGATCCCTGAGCGCCTGCAGGTCGGCGAATTGTCGTCGCAGCAACTTCTCAATCTTTTTGTCCTTCAACAACGCGTCCAAGTCGGGAATGTCGTAACTGTACGTCTCGACGACACTCGGTGCCGCCGCCGCAGACGCCGCCAGTCTGTTGACGCTCAAGCCGGTCATCTCCTTTGCAGAGCCGCTTTTGGCGAGCGATGTCGCTGGCGAAGTGTTCACACGGATTGGCGGCTGGAAATAAAAAAAAACACCACAAGAGTTGTTGACAATCTCGTCACATGTTATACAGTCAAACTCTAAATTATGGGCAATCAATCAGCTGATTGGTTGGGATAACGGTATGCCATGCTTTCTGTGCACAAATTGTTGTGGGGGCGGAGTTTCGTTTGCACAGAAGGCATGCATACCGTAATCCCAACCAATCAGCTGATCCCCATAATTTGGCGTCAGACTGATGTAACATGGTACTTTATGCCGCGAACACACGACAATTAAAATTCTAATTGAAAGAAATTTGCCAACGTAAAACTTGAATAATCACTCGAGACAACACCCAAAAAATGTGAAACCTCACCTGCGCCGTAGTTCGATCGCCGTTGTCCGTGACGGCAAGCAGATCGTTCTGAGACTTCGGGTTGAGGATTCGGAGACTTTTCGCTCGATCTTTCGTTCGCGACAGTGCATCACCGGCTTCAAACTAAAACTTCCAGCCGTCATAAAAAATTCAATTTGTCAACTTCATGAAGAGCTGCATTCAGAAAATTGCGCTAAACTGTCTACAAATACGGCAACACTTGTAGCCACTTTAGTAGCCCGGTTTTATGAATAATGTCTTACGCGTGCAACGGCGGAGGCGGCAGAGCGTTGGGTGACCGGCGTTGTCGGCGAATCGTCGTCTTTCTCTTTGGCGTCCGTCTCCGTAAGGCAGCGCAGCATTTCCTCGTGACGTTGCATTTCGTTCACGTACTTTATTGGATTCATCAGTGCGTTTGCGAAATCTGCATCGATTTATAATAAATGCAACATTTTGTGTTAACCTGAGTAGCAGAAATACAACAAAAATCAAATGAAAATGAAAAAGTTTTTGGAAGCACTGTAAAATTGTAAACAATAAGTCATGCAACGAAAGAAAACTTGATTCCACTTTTGAACCTCACCACGTGTCTACAAAAACTCAAAAAAACACATATTATACACTCCACTTTACCACCAAACAAAAAACAACGTTACAAACACCGACTTTCGTGTTTTGCCATTAGAGGTATGGGATCGATGAGTGCGTTGACGAGATCTGAAAGTGTTTTGAACTGAGGCATAGAAACAGAAACACAACACAACGGCATCACCACGTGCATAGGGGGTGCACACAAAAACACAAAATATTCAACAACAAAAAATACGAGCACCGCATGCAGAAAACAAAACAAAAACAAAAACAATGCTTTCTAACGCCGGCTTATTTGGACGTGCTGCACTTACCAACTTGAAACGCTGGCACGAAATCCTTGACGATAATTTTGGCAAACAGAGTGGCACCAACGAGTGTTTGATTCAGCGCGTTACGGAGAACAATGTGTCTGAAAAAAAAATTCTCGTGTCTCCAAAAAAACCACGTAGCAACTCTGAAAACAGTCAAGCTTTCACTGACCTGTAACCTGGTCGTATGCCTAAAATTGGGAGAATCCGCTGCGCCAGCATTTGGTTCTTTTCATCGTACAGAACTAAGCGGAGCATTGCCAACTCGGGACAAACAATCTGTGAAAAGAGGTCCAGTATGTTATTATACATATGACCAGTATGCGAAGAGAAGACAAATGCAAAAATAAAACTGAGATAAAATATGTAAAAAGAAATTGCAGGTAGTTTTTGAAAACAAGATTCGCCTGCATTTCCCGGGTATGCCGTGCACCCAGTAATTTTCTGAAAAAGTACTATTCACAATAAATTTCCTCGGCAGCTTTTTAAAGTAAACCTGACGAACCTTATGAAATTCGAACGGTTTTGCATTGTAGCGCGGATTGACTCCATTGTTTTGCACCAGTGGGGTTCGAAATCGATGTACAGAGCCCTTTGTTTTGTGTTGCGTGTCAACCGCCAGACCACGCACTTCGGCGACAACGAACGTTGAGAGGCGCTCCTCGCTGCGCGTCAACGCGTCCGTGCACAGAAACTGGCCGGAAATAATCTGAAAATGCATTTAAAAAATTGACACCAAGTAAACATTGAAAGTTACCGTATGGAGAGAAAAAAAGATAGAAATGCTGGAGAGCAAAAAAACTGAAAATACGCGGAAGTCCATTTCTTTGTCGCATACTTGTACACTGAGCGTGTTTGCGACGACGTTTTCGACACTCTCCGTTTCGAACGGATAGAAGTCGGTGTCCTTCTTGCGCATGCATTGCGGCTTCAGCACGTAGCCACTGCCTCCGTTTTGCTCGAACAGCCCGAGGTGAAGCTGCATGCCGAGATCTGCAATAATTTGCACCAGCGTAAGCCACAGTCGAACTCTAAATTATAGAGAATTAGCTGATTGGTTGATGGTCACGTGATGCAATCTTTCTGCAAAAAGTGGGGGCGCAGAAAGCATGCATACCGTAATCATTAACGAATCAGCTGATTCCCTACAATTTAGAGTTCGACTGTCATTGTAGATCTGAAAAAAAGAGGTTACGCTCATCACAATTGATCTCAAGAAGAAAACTTTCGCATTCGCTGCTTCTCGACGAAAAATACAGCCGGATAAAGGAAGAGTGGGCGCCACAAATAAAAAAAGAAAACAAGCGAAAACCGTGTATTGTGGATTTATTCAAACGTGTCCGGACTAACGTGACGTCATTTTATTTAAAAACGCCCGTTTGTCAAAGTACAGGCACTAAAATTTCAGTTTGGTGTGACTGATTCGACATTCATTTGTTTACGGGAAGAAATCGGCTAAACGGAAAGTCTGGTTTGCTGTGAACGACAAGCGCATGTTTGGCGACACATGACGTCATTTCAGTGGGACACGTTTAAAAAAATAGGCCATACCAAGTTCCTGGAAGTTCAACGCGACCATTTGACAGCCGGCATTCCAGAAGGCACACGGCAGGTAGTTGCCGGAGCCCATTTTGGCTTTCGGATACACCCGTGTGATCTGGCGTTTGTGGTGGTTGACCAACTGCACTGGCGATTGCTTCAAGATTTCTAGCGCTTCCTTGTCGGTCACCGAATACAATTCGCAACTCATGTTGTGCTCTGCAGTGTGTGCTTGCTTACAGATTTTATTCAATTTATTATGCACATTCACACACTCAGAAACATATGCAAAACTTTCGCAGCGGCAGCCCCTGTTCTTGCCGTTCCGACAAGAACGTGGTAAAAACCGTACATATGGAACCACCTTTCACCATATTCACTTTACCACAATGATTTTTGAGTGGGGACAGTTGGAACAGCAGCTAGAATATCATTTTGTGTGAACAAGCAAACCTTTGCACTCTTCCAACGACTTCAGCTTGCCCATGGCACAGGCATAATTGACTAAAGCTGCCAGCTCTGTGCCAACCTCCAGCTGAGAATCGACGTCCTGAAAAAGCATTGGTATGTGGAACTTTTGCTGACCACGCGGCGACATAAAATTAAAAAAAAAATCTGATGCTCGCTTTGTTTTAGAATGATCATATTTCATAAAGTGTGACAGATGAAGCTATGCTTAACATCCACGTGTAAACGAAACACAATGAACAACATCCGTGTCGTGTCTCTCAGAGTGACAAAATTTACGAGATGTTATGTTTTGCGCCATGAGAGATGTCAACTGTTACTTGGTTTTGTTGGCCGTTTTGGCCTTGCCGTCTTGCCGCCTGTTTTTTTTAAATTGTTCCTTGCTTGTCCTGTGCCTTGTTCTTCAAGTACATTAGTTTTCATTTTAATCTGCTCAACCAGAAGCGTTTCAATTTCTGAGAATCGAGAATTTTTGAAGAACACACATCTGGAAAACAGGTGCGTGCTGCCTCTGGATAACAGACCAATAAACACCAACAGTCCATCGTGGTCGTCTTATTTTATGAGTCCCTTTTCTGGGTGTGTTTTTTCGAGTTCGGCAGTTGCCTTGAACAGCGCGTAATTTTTTTTGCCACTCTCTGTTTTCGCGGGTCTTGTCAAGAAAGCGGACGCCTTCTGCTGGTTATTAGCTTCAAACGCTGAAAGTTTGAACTGCTTCCAAACGGACGCAACAACAGTTCAGTTTGTTCAGCTTTGAGCTAGTTGCCCGAATTCGTGTTATGTTGACAATAAAAAAAACGTTGCTCTCCGCCACAATGTAGTTTCTGTTTCAGCTTGTGGTTTCTCCGATTTATATTGAGGTTTTATTTTTACGTTTTTCTTAGCAAAAGCTGTTGGCCTTTTTCTAGCGACCTCTGCTACTTGTGGCCTAATGGATTTCCAATAGTTTTCGATTGTTTGGCGCCTCTCGCCTTTCGTTGGTATTTTGATCAATTTTGTCAAAATTCGATACTAATTTTAATGGTGTGCGAATCGGTACAGCTAAAAGGTTTGTTGCGCAGAAGAGGTCACCCTTGTCCACCTTTTTAACGCAGCAATCAAGCTGGCACGCAACAAAACAATCAAATAACCGGTTATTCGTTATGTTATGATATTGCACTCACTGCAAACGCAACGTTGCTAACGGCATTTTAGTGTCGCTAACAAAATCGGTGCTGCAGCCAATCTTTAAAAGTGAACAATTTTCATTAAAACGTTTTCAATTTCTGAGTGCGCGACTTGCAGCGGCGTCTCATTCAATGAGATTGAAGTGCTTTTGCAAGGTCTGCCCACCGCTTTTGTTGGGTCGATTAAAAATGTTGCAGACTTTTGAAAACGAGGGGGAAGCGTGTTGATTCACAGCAGCTTCACAACTTATGTATGTTATCCAACAGCTGGTTATTACAACTCAGCGGAAAGCGCTTTTTATCGAGTTTAACGGTTGTGAATTGTGAGCTCAATTTCAATGTGTATGTTAGAACTTGAAAAATCACCACTTAACGCTTTTGCTTGTTTTAGCAATATTTTTCTGAGTTTGCTTGGTTCTAGCGGTTTCACTTTCTTGTACAGCACTTCCGTTCTCCGCATCCGAGGTTTCCAATAATTGCACATTTTTGCAACAGTTTCTTCAGCTAACTATTTTTAGCCGACTAGTGGAGTACTGCACAACCACTTTTTCATTCGAACACACCGAGGTAAAAATGCCCGAAGAATCCTGCGGCGAATACAAGAACGCATGACTATTTGAAAATTTCAATAATAATTTGCCAAGAACTAAGTTTACAGAAGATTATTAGTTGAAATGACGACGTCAGGAGAACGCTCACAGGAAGAACAAGCACTGCAGTCTGGCCAGATTGTGCACGTGCGTGACGAATCCGAACAGACCGGCCTCTTCAGTTACTGCTACCACCGCGAGAAGCGACTGGTGAGACGATATCTTTTTGGGGTTTTCAAGCGCGCGAAACTTGCGCTCATGATAGCAACTAAACTGCGTATACTGGAAATTGCGCGAAATTTGCAGGCGTTTGCGTGCGGCGTGTTCTTCACGATCGTCGTCGTCGTGTTGCTACTTGTTATACTCTTCGTCATTCTGCACTCGATAAAAGTGTTCTGACGTGATGTGCGCCGCTGCACGTTCACGTGTTGCCTACAATCTGCTACTGCCGCCTCTGTGTTTGATTTCAACGAAATGCTGCTAAATGCCAATGGACTTTTACCGCCACGCTCGACTTTCAAGACGCATCTATTTTGATAATTTTTCGTTTTTTTTGTTCAACTTCCGATGGTTTGATAACACATCGCTGATGTGAGTTTTTGCGCGCGAACAAGAGAAATCTTTCCATTTCATCTTCGACATGTATGGTAAAAAAAACGTCGGTTTGTACCGGCAAAACAACGCACGCTTTGCATTCTGACCTTTTCCTGGTCCAACGCTTCCGCGACCGCAGCCAGCTCTTGGTCCGCCACTCGCACGGACGCCGATCGTCGCGACGTGATACTGCTGTTCAGCTCTGTTGGGCAAAATTAAGTGAAAAAGGACAGTAAAAAACTGTATGACACAATAATTACGATGCAAAACGATGCGGTATGCGTCTACCCGGCGAAACCGCAAACAGCGAACTTTTACCCAGTTGTTTTACCGAGACTATAAGATCTGTCTGTGGTAAAACACCTTCGGCAGTTCTGCCTGGTGTACGTCGCACTGACGAGCCAGGGGCTACCTGGCGAAACCGCAAACAGCGAACATTATGTATTTTATGTATTCCCAACTGACCCAGAAGGTTTGCCTTCTCAATCAGCTGTTGCGCTGAGATCGCCAGCAGCGATTCGTCGTCGCTTGGCTCCGCCTTTGACAGCTCGTCAACCGAGCCATCCTCGGTGGCAGTGTTCGAGATTAAGGACGACGATTTTCGTCGGGGATCTAAAGTTTGGAGGTTTTTTGATTTGATGTTCTTGTTCTTTGGCGGTGTTCGCAAAAAAATATTCAACTGTTTACAGGGGCAGATGTTCCCTTGGTTTTTCTGGTTTCTGCATGTTTCGTCTTTTGTGCACAAACGTTAATTACGTCAAAGAAAACCGAAAAAAAACGAAAGCTAACAAATTGTGCTCGTGGTTGCCGATGTTGCTGACGTGTTCGCCGTTGAATCAGTTGTCGCTTTTGGTTTTTTGTTCTTGATCAAAATCTTGTTCAGCAACAATGCGGGTGGCGGCAGTGGACAGCCTGGCTCCAGCTGAAACAAGCGAGTTTTTTTTATTAAAAACGGAAATTCACGAAAAAGGATAAAAAGTGATAATACCGGGTATGCTGCCAGTGGCTCCGACAATAACTTTTCGCCGAATATTTCCTTGCACATGTGGGCCATTTTGCCCTGGGTCGCTTTTGAACAATGGTTTTCAAACGACAGTGTCAACGGATAGTTAGTTGTTTTGAACGCGCACTCATTTATTGCTTCGATGACATCCTACAATGTGCGTTGTTTGACTTGAATGTCTCACTTGACAGTCTAAGAATGCTGGTGAACGAACGGTTGAACAGTTACACTGGCGGTTTTAATTGGACTAACCTCCAAGATAAAGTTTTGAACATTTCCAACATATTACAAAACCATTTTTAGCTCCATCAAACGAATTTATCCTTTGTAGGTCTTTAGGTCTTTATCCGCATCTTTATTACGAATATAGGTCTTTATCCGTTATTTTTGCGTAAACTCTGGACTAACACACCTGCAAGAGCTGAGCAAAATTTGTGTGCAAAAAGAACCAACCTTAAAGGGAATTGGAGTGACGAAAAACGAGGAAATGTTCGGATTTCCATGCGTGATGATTGGTTCACCCTTGCTGCTATCGTGACAGTCCAGTTCAATACATCGACACCCACTCAACAGCACTTGCCGGTAGATTTCTACTGACGCTCGGCAATTTGGCCCAAACTGATTGCCTGCATTAAACCGTCCTGTTCCACTTGGTCTAATTCAAGAAAAAAACATGAATGAACACAATTGTAGCATAAAAAGTATAGTTACCCGGCAGGTAGGTGTTATGTGAGCTGTTGATGAAATAGTCGCACAACGACTCATTCAGATCCTCATTTCGGATGTCGAAATATTCCTCGGAGAGCACCGCGTTATCATCGGCCAATAAAAAACGCGTGAAACCTTCCAACGACAGTTCGCCCTTCTCGGCCAATTGCGGATTTCGTTCGTACTGTGAGATCAGCTTTCGCGTTGAACGGTGGTTGTAAAACGGATATAAGAGTTCGTTTCGGCGAGAGTCCCGTTGTTCGGTATTCAGCAATTCCTCGAACCTCTTCGCCTTGATCGTTTGGCGATCCGGGGCAGAGCTGAACCGCAGCAAAAAAAAAACAACTTCAATTGGAAGGGTGTGAAAAAAGTGAAAAAGATGGAACTTGCAGTTCGTTGAACAGCTCCGTGATTTCGTCGCGTTGCGTTAACGCGAAATACAAACGATAGAAAACGTCCGCTGTGAACTGATCCGGTGACACGGAGGCCTGCACAAACAAACGTCAAATCATGACAACGTAAAACGAAACAAGTCAATGTTAAAAATTGTGAAGTGGTCCGGTCAGACGGTGTATGTACACCAATACCAACTTTATCGGTGGGTATTCCAATTGATTCCAGCGCCTTTTCAACGAGACGTTGCTCTTCGCGATTGCGCGCGAGCGTTCGCGTGATGCTCGACGCTCGTTGCACCAATGACGAACTCTTGCTGCTGCTCGCTGATTGGTCGTCGCGGGTCCTAAATATTGAGTGCAGCTACAGTCGAACTCTAAATTTTAGGGAATCAATCAGCTGATTGGTTGCGCTTGCGGGTCACGTGACGCATGCTTTCTGTGCACGCATTGCTGTGAAGCGTCGTCTATCAGAGTGTGTCGTTCTGCACAGAAGCATGCATGCACGTGACCACCAACCAATCAGCTGATTCCCTAGAATTTAGAGTTCGAAGCTGTCGTCGTCTTCCCATGTGCCGCTTGGCGCGCAATGAAGCACTTACTCGCGAATCGGAATCTCATTCGACGAACTGCACCCGTAGCGAATGCGAGCGTACATGCCGCTGATGTAGTGCAGCACGGAGCCGTTGCGCGCCAGCAGATTCGTGGCCATCGAGAACAGTGATTTACCGAACTCCTGAAGGAGAAAAAACTTCCGTTCCCGTCCATCCATTCATCCGTTTTTTTTCATTTGGCGCTCTCGCAAACCTCCGCAACGTCCGGCGACGTGGCGATAAACGTGAGAAAGGTCAAATTGACAAAGTCGTAGCCACAGACGAGCGTCAGCAGACAGCGGTCGTAGACGCTCGCCGGTATCACGAAACTGCCGGCCAGTTGATCGCGCGCACGTTCGGCGTCCTGGGGGGGGGCAAAAAATGTAAAAAGAGTATCAAAAAATGTGACCAAAGTTGTGTTGAGCAATCGCGGAGATACAAAGTGCATGCGGATTCACAACAGTCACACAAACCTTCGGATGAGTGCCGTGCTTGCCGTAGCGAACGTCGAGCACGTATGAGCATTCCACGTATTCTTTGGTCTGAAATGACGGCAAATCAACAGAGTTTTCGTCATTGGAGTGGTGTACTTCACCAATGAAGCTGCACATGTTCGTAGAACATACACGGCCGGATCATGCATTTCTCACCGAGTTTGCGCTGTTCACCCAGTAAACGATGTGCCCCTTCGGATCAGCCCGCAATATCACATACTGTCCGGAGGTACCAATTTCGATCTGCAGCATACGGAATTGAAAATAAATTTGGCCAATTTTATGCGTTGTGAACAGCTTCTGCGGGTCAAGCATACCCCACACTATTACAGCTCAAATAACGTGCAGTCAAATCACATGCATTGACTGTTTTTGAGTCTGACTCACTGATTGGTTCAGTCAGCTTAACACAGCCAACCAGCATGCCAGAATCACATATTCCAGACTACACAATTGTGTACAGTCGAACTCTAAATTATAGATACCTAGCTGATTGGTTGGTGGTCACGTGCATGCATGCTTTCAGTGCAAACC
>JASANC010001520.1:0-14373 GCA_030248135.1 Theristus sp. LFF4_11 | reverse complement strand
CTGTTATAATTGGTTCACTTGTTGTTGCTTCAATGGTGGCATATTTCATTTTATATGGTGATTATATGCGTTAGAACAATTACTGATTGTTTCTTGAAACCGTGGCTGTGTGCATCAATGTTAATGACCTGTTCTTGCCTAACAAATTAGAAAGCTTTCCATGGATGCTGTTGATTTTTTGATTAAAGTACGGCTGTTTACGATCGCGTCGCGCAACTTTGTAACGTCTGTTTTGCTCGTCGTCATCGTATGATTGGCTGTTTTAACATTCAAAATCATGCTCTTCAGCTCTTGAAGCTTATGCGTCATATATGCCCCTGAACTTGTGTTCTTTGTGCTGCGCACGCACAGCGCAGCGCAGCGCACCTCAAGTTTTAATAACGTTCCATGATAATGTTTGATAATGTTGTCCAGTTTTCCTGACAGGTTCACGTATTTTTCACAAAAGTTTCCGGCTTCACTCGCTGGCGAATGAAAGGATATTTTCGCGAAGATCTATGATTTATCATTTTCTTTTCATAATAATCCCACTCGTTTTTTTTGCGAATTTTTATTTGTTGTTCATGGTATCCATATGTTACTCATACTGTTGTTTTCGCGTTTTCAGCGACGACGATAGCCCGTGGTGAAACATCGGCACACAGCACGGGACTGAACATAGAGCCGAAGATTTGAAATAATAAAAATATAAATTGAGCATGTCGATGCGGCTGCCATTCGACATGAAAGGTTCGGTACATTTTTTGCAAAACTAATTTGGTTTCCGATACGTAATAACAGACTTGCAATTTGAAGACGCACAAAAAATTATATCATTCAGTTCTTTGAGCTCAGCCAAACAGGCAGTCGCAATTGTAGATATAGCTCTTAAAAATAGACTTGTATGGTCAGTGCAAATAACAACAACGGGGCACACGGTGTCCATATGGGGTCAACAAGCAAGCATCACATCACATTCGCGTGGTTGTGTTGTTAACACATGCGCTTTTAGCACTGTTCTGTTGCGATGAAATTTGGCCAACCCATAAAAATATGCCCGAAACCGCCCGACCACACTGCAGAAGCTTTGATTATTATTATTATTGCTTTATGCATTTTGGTGCCGTATGTTCGCAAAAAACTGCACCCCACCCAACCACCCCAGTTGAGGCGTTTTTCTCCTGCGTTGTTCGTTTTTTTCGATGCTGTAACAAATGATCTGAAAATGCCGTTTTTGTGAGAGGATCAGAAAAAATGCACGTATGTTTCAGTAGCCGCACCACTATTTGTCGGGTCGGCACGGTTGAACGTTTTATTTAGCGATTCTTCTGCATATTTTGACTTGCTGGATCAGCGGTGGACTTGCGTTCAGATCAACTTTCATACAGTTTCATGAAAAAAACACGTTGTAGTTGTCGTGGTATTCATGTGAGATAAGCCACTGTGGTTGGTTAGGCTTTTGAAATCAACGCCGTTAAGTTCACTTGACTTGACAAGCGAGTGCTTATCAATCAAGTCATTGAATGAAGACGGTGTTGTTGGAGAACTCGCAACTGAGCTCACTCACAGTTTGTGTCTGGCGGTACTCAAATGTATTGTATTCCTGTTGAGCAAACGTTGAAGCAGAACTGCACTTTCCAACTTCATTATTCGCATCCCCGAATGCCCTCAAATAACGTCTTTTCTTTGTTCCTTCAGTGCGCCACGTATTTCGACGCTGAGCGATACAAAGACGACGACGTCGGCGCTGTTTGGAGCGACAGCAGCTTGCCTCAAAATTTAGTCCATTCAAAAATTCCCTCCATCGTCAACGTTCCATTGTTTTGCCGAGGCTGTGAACTTGAACAAAAAGTAATAAAACTCGTAATTTTTCTCTTAAATAATTCTCATTCCACTGCAGCAGACAAATGGTCGCGTCTTTATTATACGCAGCATAATTCGGAGGAGAAAACACACATTTTTTTCCGCGATTTCCACAACGTAACGTAATCGACGACCTTGTCACGTACCAGCGCTCTATTATTCGTTATTGCCTGAAACATCACACAGATATAAATCCACACGGCCGATTTCGACTACTGAGTACTGCTATAAAAATCTACTATTATGAAGGGCTCTTGTTGTGCATCGCGCTGCTGCTATTACACTCGCAAAAGGTAAGCGAACAGAATTTATATTTTTTTCGAAGAAAAAAAAACGTTTTTGCGCTTGAATTTTTCGTCTCACATTTTGCTTCGTCTGAATCCGAGAGATGCGCATGCGGTCATGCATACAAAGCAAACATGTGCTTTTTTTGTTAATCGGCAGATGTACGGTGATAAAAATACGCATAGTAGACGTGTTTCATCCCGAGCTTGCTTCTTTGTGTGGTTTTTGTTCAACTCCTCTTCATCTCATCTGCTACAGAGCGCTCTCTTCTCTCCACTGCTGCCACAAATAATATCAATGCACGCGTTTTGTTTAGTATTCTCGTGCTTTCTTTCCACATGTGAATGTGATCTCCGTCGCGGCCTAGAAGTGCTATTTTCACTCATTTGTTCGAGCTCTCAGCTACCCGGTTTTTTTTTTGAGCGAAAATTGCAAGCGACGACAACACATTCGGTTGCGGTTCCTTCCATCGTTTCGTGTTAATTTGTGTTTCGTTTCAGTGGTTTTTCATTTCGGCGTTTTTTTTCAATGGGTATCTTGTTTTTGTCTTGTCGTCTGGAACTGTTATAATAACCAACTAGAACGACAAGTTTCGTTGGCTGTGCGTTTCTTTCTCTCATTTTCATTTGTGTGTTGTTCATGGCGGTATATTTGATCGCATCAACAGTTTAGTTTTCGGGTTAGCACACCAAATTTCATGATGAGCGCTTTGTTTCAGTGGCAGTTTGTTGTTCGTTTTGCTGTGTTTTGATTTTGAAGGACACAAACACACACAGACACATACGACAGAAGCATAAAAATGAATCATCGTTAGCAGGCGAAATGAAGGAACGGCACGAACGAAAAAACATTGGTCTCTAACAAAAAAACGTTCTCTGGAGATCGCCCGAACGAGACTGTGGGTGTTTTTTGGTGTGTTTGCGCTCCTTCTGTCATTCTCGTTGCGTCTTGCTGTATTGGTTTCGCCAGTCTGCCAGTTTTCATGCGTGGCCACTATTTTGGTTGCAACTGGTCGTGAAAGTATGTCTCACTGAACATTTCTTTTTTTTGACTTTTCACGTTCAGTTTTCAGCAAATTTTGCTGGTTGTTGGTGTTGTGTGTTTTTTGACATGTAAATCCCGACCTTGAATTAAAACGCTCGCGCACGCAACAAGTGAAGTATCAGTTCAACGGACAACATGCCGAAACGATCAATCAAACTGCACCATTTATAGTACATCGCAGACTAGTCGTGCCATCCCATTTGAAATGGCGTTCACAGAACGCTTTCGCTGTATGATTCGGTAATTTGTTCGGTTGCACAAGGTGCCGTCAAGATGCGAATCGAGTCACGCATGATAGTCAAAAATTCAAATTCAGCTTGCTGGTTGGTTGGTTGTTGCCATGATTGTTCAATCGATCAGTGATTCTGATTATGGCAAATCAGAAAATTTTTACTAGAAGCCGCGTTTCAGGGTGTAGTTTCATAGGTTTTTATTAAAGTGCTACTGTCGTACGAAACACCCTGTGCACCATGTGTGCTGTTTGTATTGATTCGCTGCACCAACATCAATGCGATTATAGTATTATGGGATAGTACGGAAACGTGCAGCGCTGGTGATACTTTTGTATTCGGCTATCGGTTGAAGTTTTACCGGTTGAAATTCTCTGTGAAGATTGACATTCGAGCAGCAGCCTCTAAGGAGAGTGGGACACTTTCCGAACCGAAAAATTCGTAAGCTTGATTCATCGGCGCTTCACGGTCATTTGAAACGTGTTCCTTTCGCAATCCGCATCGATTTTGTTTCATCAATTTTTGACGGTCCGCCATTTGTTTCAGTCGTTATCTCATTTCAACCGGAAAACACTATTCAGGATCTGTGAATGTACGAAGTGTACAAGTACAACCGTGTGTCTGTGTGTTTGTTATTATTGTATCCTAATATCACTGCAGTGGTGTGCTGTTTTTGCACGAACTGTCATTCACTGCCTGATTATCTCTGCGCTCCCGTTTTCACTTGTCGTCGTTTTCATTGCATTTAATCAGAAATCATGACTTTGTATCATCGTGAAATTCCGCACTATTATTTTGCAATTATCGGTGTTTTTGGGCAGGTACCACTATACGAGGTGCAAAACTTGCCGTTTTTGCCCAGGACACAGATTTGAAACCAGACTGGAAGTATTGCTGTTGTTGTAGTAGTTGGCTCGGACTGGTACAGCACTAGAACCGGGCATTTTTTCACATACATTTTCAGTCAATTGATTGTCAGCACCGGCGGTGAATCTCTTCCGATAAAAACTCATTTGTATGTTTGTTGGTCTTAATTATTGCATAATTTTGGTGTGTTTGGTTGGTGGTGTGTGGAATATTGCATAGTCGTCGTGCATGGCGAAACTTTTTTTTGGGATGTTATTTGGTTTCCGGAAATGTTTGCTGTTTGTGACGTTCGTTGCGGGGTCGATTGAAATGATTGACTTTGAAACGGGCATTAGAAGTTTTCTGCGTCAGAAAAAAAAACAACCGTTCAGCGTCCCGCAATACTCTTTGATTACTCTCTGTCTTGTCTTGTTTAGCGGTGTTTTTGTCTCAATTCAAGATTTCCACCCAAAACGTCCTCGTTTGATGTCATGCAAACTTGATTCCATGGACGTAAATCAAACACAGTTGTGTTTCTGTGTGCATGTTTTTTGTCATTCTGAACTTGTTTGGTTGTTGTGCATTGTCTCGAACTTGATTGCGTGCAGCCAAGTTTTTTCTGACGTTTTTCTTTCTCTCTTTATTTTCCACTCTGCAAAAACTTTTCCTTCATTGTCATTGTATTTGGATTTGCGTTGTTTGCCTGTGGTGTAGTGGTAGTAGTGACAGTATAGTCTGCTCGTTGTTCTGCGCTGTTCACATGCAACGTTTGTTTGGTGCAGTAAATCTTATTTCGACGCAACCACATGCAAATAATGTTTGCTACCACGAGCACACTGTTGGAAAAGTTTTGATTTTCGAAATATTTCATGCACGCATGAAGACATCCGCACACTTGGTCAGGCGCAATGCTGCGGGTGCGCGCATTTAGATTGATATTTATTGTTATTGGTTAATTGTTCATCGGTTTGTGAGATCGTTGTTATGTACATATCTTTGTAATTATACAGTGATAAAACTGCACGTGCATCTCTCCATTGTACCAAATTATCAAATTTCGCCATTTGTTCGGTGGAACACCTTTGTTTTGACAACTGCATATCTCTCTCTTTCACTTCGATAAAGTTGTTACTACATGCAAAATCGTGGAGTAGTTTCAGGATTTTGTGTTGGTTTGTTTCGATTTCGATTTCATGAAGCGTTTTTTGGCGCCGAGTAGCAACAGCAGTTTTATGTGCTTCTGTTATCGTTGTTTTTTGGCCATCACACGACAGACACTTCCTTCTGTTGGGTGACTCTGAATGTTTTCCACGTTACTCCTGAGAGAGAAAAGGTAGAACTAACATAAAACTAAATTGAACTAAATCTTCAGTCAAATTAAAATAAAAACGTGTGTGT
This sequence comes from Theristus sp. LFF4_11, assembly GCA_030248135.1. NCBI lineage: Eukaryota > Metazoa > Nematoda > Chromadorea > Monhysterida > Xyalidae > Theristus > Theristus sp. LFF4_11. The sequence continues at coordinate 8,728 of JASANC010001520.1, read as the reverse complement.
TTTTTTGCAAAACAACGCAGCTGGCGCCACACGACCACTGCCAATCCGAGTGCACTCGCCAACGCCAATGGTGAAAATGACGGCCGTGATTCGCGAGCCGCCACCGCCACCGCCACCCGCCGGCCTCCACCTGACGCATTCCGCCAGCACGCTGCCCCGGCCGCTGCATCCGTCGCAGTCGCTGAGCGTCGTTGATTTCGCCGATCTCAACTATTTCACGAGCACCGACCAAAACAGCGCCGCGTTAACGAACAACAACAACAACACCAGCTATCGGCCCGGCTATTACAACAGCGCGCATTTGAACGGTTATAACGCGGCCGCGCTACCGCCGCCGCAGTACTTCACGTTGAAGCCGTCGTCGACGACGACAGTGAGCAACAACAACAACGGACTCGTGCATCAACATCGTCACAGTCGTACGGCCGCCTCGCACTCCGCTTACAACGTACACGGACTGGCGACCTTGCAGGTTCGCGTCGCGTCCATTGCAGTTCTGTTTTTTCTCCGCAGCGAAGGAGATTGCTGCTTGAGTGGCTGCATTTCGAGTTGCAGCGGGTTGCTTGCTTGATTGGTTGGTTGGCCGTTGCCCGGGGCATCATTCCTCACCGGATTATCAACCGAAACTCACAATACAGCACGTGACTTTGATTCGCCAGTTCGGAGTTTCCTTTGTTTACTAACAAAACACGATTTCATAAACGCCACCGTAAATTGATTCAGGTGAACGGCGGTGCGTCTCACTCGTCGCTCGGTGCGTACCCGCGCCTGCCGCCGGCACCGACCGCGCACAACGGTCTGATCACGACCAACAACAACACCAGCAAACAAACACTCGCCAACGGCGCCACCACACCGTCGGCCGGGAGCACTCGTGGCGGCGCCGCAAGGATGCTGCTCGACACGGCGTCCATGCCGGGCAGCGCCTCGTTGAACGGTCATCACGTGACGCAAACGCCGAACGGTCTCGTACCGCAACAGGCGCAGCCGCAAGCGAACGGTTTCCTGCCGCCGCTGCGCAACTCGCAGTCCGGCAGTTTCACGTCGCGACGCGCCGCCGCCGCCGCCGCCGCCTCGTCAAGCAACGGCGACATGGCGTCGATGCCGATGGACACGAGCAGCGCCACCGGCTCGCAGTCGCTTCTGTACGCGCATCAAAAGTTCAGCAGTTCCGTGTCGACCTTGTCTGCGGCGTCCACCGGTCAATCGGCCGCCGCTGCAGCCGCTGTCGACCTCTCGAACGGCCACCTGAACTCGGCGACCGTGTCGTCGTCGACGAACGGCACTCATCATCAGCCGTCCAATCCGGCGCATCTCGCGCAGCAGCACAACGGCAGCACTCGTAAACTCTCAAAGTCGCCGTCGGCCGATTCACTGCAGTCGGCGACCTCGTCGAATTCGGCCGGCGCCAACAGCGGCGCGTCGCACGAGTTCAACGGTTTCACGCCGGAGCAGGCGGTGCGCAATTTCGGCTCGAAGCTGACGAGCTACGAGCATAATGAGATCTACAGCTATGCACGGGTGTATTTCGTTGGGTCGCACGCCAAGAAACGCCAGGGACTACTCGGTGCTGCGAACAACAACGGGTACGACGATGAGAACGGCACTTATCTGCTGGTCGCGCATGATCACATTGGCTATCGATACGAGGTGCTCAAGGTGATCGGCAAGGGCAGCTTCGGACAGGTGCGTACTCGGCCAATCTCCGTCTTGTTGCGGCATCAGGAGCGGGTGCTGGTACACGTCCAATAAGACGGCCACGAAACTGAAATGGCAGCCATGCGGTTGATTCAACTGTGCAATGTCTTCGCAACCAACCGGCCAATAGGCGATCTAATTCACCCGTTCATGACACACCGCGAACGACTGTGCTGAACTCAAAGTAGCCCGAACCATACCCGTGCAACACCGGTTTTTTGAACCTGTGCGGAGCTGCACGCTGCTGACGGACACTTGCAGCAAGCATGGCACGGCAAGTGCACCACCATTCATGGGTGTGGTTCGGGCTACTTTGAGTTCAGCACAGTCATTGGCAGTATGTCATGAACGCGTGAATCAGATCACCTAGTGGCTGGTTGGTTGCGGACGTTGCAGAGTTGAGTCAACTGCATGACTGCAGTTCAGTTTGTGGTAGTCTGATTGGTCGTGTAGGTGTACCATGCTAGCTTTTTATGCCACCAATCACAGAGTTTCCTTCAGTTATGTGGTAGTTATGTGGGTTTTAACTGGGATGAGGAAACAGGTAGTTTTTGGAGATTTTATGGTCTTGGTTCGTCCTCCCCTTTTCCAATGCACCAACTCGTTGGAAGTTTATTGGGATTCTGTTGGAGTGTTAGAATCGTAGTTGGTTGTGTTGTGTTTGTGATTGATGATCATTGGGCCAATCGTATGCAATTTTTCTTTTAAATTCCGTGGTGCGTCAAGTGACGTTTATGTTTGTGACGTTCTGACAAAAGTTCTTCGTCTGACGTTGACAAAAAATTCTGACGTTCTTCTTGAGACGAAAAGTCGCTCGATTTAACCAACCGACAAGAATTTCAACATTTTTTCTTTTCACTTCAAATCACACCATGCGCACTAATCGCAGTAACTTAGTCACCCAAATCGCGTAATTGATTTTAAAACCAAAACCTTCCAAATTCCTAACGTACACGTAACACCTCGCAAAAAACTGGTGGTATTTCGGTTTGCTCGTGTTGGTGGGAAATTGATTTTCGTTGCGCAAACTTGATGGGTGAAAGAAAGACGTGTTTTTAATTTTGACGGGCCTTATGTTCTCATCCATACACACGAGAGAACAAACAAAACAATATGCGGCAGTTTTGCCGGCCAGTTCTGGTCGTAGTAACCTGAGTCGAGTTACTTCAATACAGCCTGGATAATAGTGGGTGTGTATGAGTGCCTTGGGTACGTTTCGGTTGTTGCTGTCGTTTCTTTTGTTTTCTCACAAACTTGTTGACAAACTCAGACGAGAAAAATAGCCATGTGGGGGGTTTCCCCTTCACGAATAGTTTAGTACGGCTTCGCGGTTACCAAGAAACTAATGAACAGACGTTATGTTTACAACAAAATTGCTGGCTAGACGGTGCAGGGGATATTGTCTGATCCAACCAGACGCCAATGGGCAGTGAATTAGCGCGACAAACGATTAACGCCCAAAGTGCAATTTAACCGCTTAACGACCGATTCATGACAACGTAAAAAAACCAAATTTGCACTTGCGAAATCACTATACCCTATGCAATGGTGTTTGGTAGTTAAAATCGTGTGGGAAACCCATCGTGGACCCAATGGTACCGGGCCAACGGATGGCACGCACATCATAGTGGATGTGTTTTTGCTGAGTAAACCTTGGTTGGCTGGTGATTTACAGATACAGATGCATGTAATGTGCTTCGATGCACATGTGTATTTGCCAGTGCTCAGGGTTTGATGTGCATAGCTAGCTGGCTGTCGGGGGATAGCGTGCTGTTATGAAACACAAGCCTTGCAATCCACCATGAAAAACTCGCCGTTTCATGATAACAAACACACAAGAGCGACAAAGAAATGTCCTGTGTCAGAGTTTTTATCGGTTTTCCACAAAATGAACACATCAACGTTGTGGATAGCACAGCCCACTCAGCAACTAATCAGCTGGCAACTATCATTGTTTTAGTTTTAAAAGCGTGACAATATTAATGACAGTGGCGTCATGCTTCATATGTGCCGCGTGCAATAAAGCGGTGAACGTTTGTACTTACAAAACGTTGGTGGCTGTCTGAAATTTGTACCAGTCAAATCGGCAATTCGTACAGTATGGCCGAATAAATAGGGCAGTCCATCAAGGCGGGATCAGTCGCAAACTAGGAGTTGCCTTTTTCTAGAACGCCAAGATAATTCCCAATATTGTGTGCAAGTGCGAAAGAATGAACAGAATAGCACGAAAGAATCAATCAGCTTAAAAAACACGTCAAAATTGACACACAATTGGGTTTCTTAACGTTTTTTTCACTTTCATTCAAATTTCGCGCGCTCCTTGAACCCTGAAAAAAGCTGCCATGTTTAATCGGCCATTCCGTACTTGTTGCTTTTCGATGCCTACACCCAATTAAGGCCATTCAGCATGGCACCCATGTAGTTTTTTTCGTCAAGTGTCTCTCCCAGCACCGTCTACCATACACGGCTTATATGGCGGCGATGCGGCGAAACACCATCACTGGTTATGGAATGCAAATTTATGTGCACTTTTAGTAGCATTGATACCAAATTAGACCACCACTGTTGAAAGAAAAACTGAATTTGAGTTTGAGTAGCGTTGCATTTTTCGTGATATTCGTGTGCGACGATTTCGTCTAGCGCCTACACCATCGAGCTCAGTCAATCATTAAACTCGGCTTAGTTTATGGTCTGCAATAGCAGCATTTTTGTTATGATTGAAAACGTGAAAGAAAGACGAAACCATATTGAAAATGTGTGTGTGTAGTGTAACATACAAAAGCTGTTGCGATGCAGCTGTTTTGAAAGCATGTCTGTCCGCCTAATATGTATGCGTGTCTCTGGCTGCTCGATGATACGATCATTAGCAGCTTATACGTAAGCCTGAGCTTTGACAGTTGTCGCTAGTTGTATTGTACGTGGCTGCCTTGCACTGCTCGAACACAGCGCTTGAGCCCACGCAATCCGGTATCCGGGCCGTTATTGGGGGCTTTTCCAGTTGAATGTGTTGAACGTGCATGATGCGGAACGAGAAAAACGGTGTCCGCTGATGTGTGTGTTGTCTGCAGCGTTTCAAAAACTGCTTTCGAACGACTTTGATAACGCTTAGTTTTTTTCACAAGAACATGTTGAATGAACGCACCACGAACTTTAACAGCAACACACACTCCCGAACAACAAATGAATTGTCGCAATCGAATACATGAATAGTCATGTGGTGCCTCGTTTGAATATGCCGATTAGCAAAACTCGAAGCTGAAACCAATAGAAATAGCAAAATCTATGCAGCTGTTTGCTGTTTAGCTATTGTGGTGGTGGTGGGGCTGCTGACTGACTGGGTCATGTGCCCGCTCGTGCCTAGAGGCGCAGTCGTCTATTGCAAACGCAGGCGTTTTGTTTGGTCGGCTCTTATGCGCGGCTGATACCGTGTGTTGTTGTCAAAAACTGACGTTTTACTGTTTGTTTGCGAGTGCGTATTATGACGCCGATAGCGCATACACAAGCAAGCATACGAGCCGGGCGAGCACGAAGCAGATAACTTTCTGCGCACAGTACAACCGAGAACCAAGTGCACACGGAATGACCGCTGGCTGCGAGAGCGGGGAGCAAGTCGCTTGTTACAAAGTTTGTCGTTACGCTTGGCCGGTGGTCGGGTGGTGTTTGCGGGCAGAGTTCGGGATTTTTTGCGGGTTTGCGTCGCGCATTGCGTGCACGCACATACGCTCGTGCTCTGTGGCAACGCAATTTGCAGTCAACATGCGCGAGTTCAGTCCCCCCACCCGCTCTTTCCGGTCTTGTTGTTCCAAGTTTCAGCGCGCGGTTTTTGCACGCAATAACGATCGAGGAGAGAACGATTTTTTTCACCGTGCGCAGCGGTGGTTTCTTGCGTGTGCATTGGAGAATAGCAGAGAGTGACAACAGACGGCGACGTACAGAGTGCGACGTACGACCGCAGCCGCTGCTATGCCCCGTTTGTGTGCTTGCTGCTTGTGTTTTCGGTCGGCATAAGTTGGAAACTGTATAACCGAGAGGTCTCTGAGTACACGCACAGCACACACACACACACTGAGTCTGAAGCAGTATAATGCAATCTGTCTCTCTCTCTGCATTTTGCCTTGCTTCGTTCGCTGCATTCGGCGTCTCACGCACACTTGCACGGACGCTGTTGTTGGTGCGTGTGCTTCGAACGGGACTGTCTGTTTGTCTGTTTGTTGTTCAGGTTCGCCTTCAGCGTTCTAAAGCCGCATGTGTACGCATTCGTTGCGTGTTTTTTTTCCATTACTAGCTGGACACACGTTTCGCTTGGTGCTGCAGGCTGCAGCTGACGTTTGAGGTTTTGCACGCCATTGTGTTGGCATGTCATCACTGTAAAAACTTTAACGCCGCTAGTATTGGTCACGGAACCGCGGTTGTGTACTGGTACTGGCAAATCGACTTATGTTCCATAAAGAATGAATAACACGATTTATGAAGCCATGCATTCTAAGTTTCCGTTAAAACCGGTTGTGATGTGGAGTGAGAGTTTGAATGATGGACACAAGTTCCATTGGAGGGGGAACGGTGGAGTGATCACATATCGAAAACACAAAGAGTGGTCTGATCGGATTGCTGTGAGTGACAGAAATGCGGCACATTTGAGCAAGTCACCAAGCAAACAAAGCACCGGTACGATAATCATAACACGACAACACTCGTTTGAATGAAACTTTGGTTGTTTAAGCGGGCTCAAAAACCGTCCATTTTTGGATCGGTTGAGGGGAAGTGGTGCAGAAATGGGATCGAGCAAAGTGTGAACCCACAAACATAAACTCACGAACGAACAGTAATTTAGGCGATGTTTTTTTGCCACGGCTAACCCAGAACAGCATACATAAAACGCTGTCAAGTTTTGTCTGTCATTCAATACCTACATACACCCGTCGACGGGACTCGATCATACCCTCTCGGGGCCTGGTGGTAGTCCGTTACACCATTGTGTGTGCGTGTTCGGGGGATCGAGCCCCGCCGAGCGGTGTATAGGCACTTAGTGACAGACGAAAATTCGATGGGCGTTCTGTACCGCTTTTCTGAGTTAGCCGGGGCTTGAAAACATCGCCTAAAATCGCACCAACAACAACAACAATAATCACCGCTACAAACAATGTGTTGCTTCTTTGCAGGTGATCAAGGCCTACGACCACAAGTACCAGCAGTACGTGGCGCTGAAAGTCGTCCGCAACGAGAAACGATTCCACCGCCAGGCGGAGGAGGAGATCCGCATCCTCGACCACCTCCGACGGCAGGACGCCGAGGGCAAACACAACGTCGTCCAGATGCTCGACCACTTCAACTTTCGCCAGCACAAGTGTATCACGTTCGAGTTGCTCTCGATCAATCTGTACGAGCTGATCAAGAAGAACAAATTCCAAGGCTTCAGTCTGCAGTTGGTGCGCAAGTTCGCGCACTCCATACTGCAGTGCCTCGATCTACTGTATCGTAATCGTCTCATACACTGCGACCTCAAACCTGAAAACGTACTGCTCAAACAGCAGGGCCGCAGCGGCATCAAGGTGAATGCACCGGTTTTTTTGTTATTTCAAAAGTTTTAGAAATGAGCGAAATTACTGGGCATTTTCAGGAGAGCTGTGTTTGCCGTGTTCAGAAGCGAGTGTTTTTTTTTAAACATTGTCATTTGTCAACGATGTGTGCTGTTATGAGGCGACCTTTTTTCCTTCAGGTCATTGATTTCGGCTCGTCCTGTTTCGAACATCAACGCATTTACACGTATATTCAATCTCGGTTCTATCGGGCACCCGAAGGTCGGTCGGCTTTTTTGATTGTTTGCGTTGTTTCTTGAGTTTATTTTTGACTTTTTTTGTTGGTTCTAGCGTTGAACTATGAAACGTAAAGCGTAACACGGCAGCAAAACGCTACGGTGGTGTGTTGTTGAGTCATTAACAAAAGATAGATCACCCAAACTTTCAATCGCTTAACACGCGGTAGTGTCACATCACATCACGTCAAAACAAATCGACATCGTTTCGTAAAAAGGCACTTGCACGAACGAAAGTAATGGTGCTTTGGAGGGACAGAATTGCTGAAGGAGGACTTTTTTGTTAAAATACACTGCGCCGCGCTGCATACCCAGAAATTACTGTGAGCGAAAAGAAAAGATGAGACATGGTGGTGAGAAAAGCGCCATTTTTCACTTGTCCACAAAACACCGCAAGACACACAATGTAACACTTGCTGACAAAAAAGCTAAAGTTAGTTGAAGACTAATGGAAAGCAGAACTAAACAGAAACTTGGTTTTCTAACCATCTCTCGGGGTCGTTTTTACCAAGCTGTTCAGAAAAAGCATTTGTGAGACGGCACTTTTTGACGCGCAGCTGTTTCCGAGGAACATCGTAAAGTAGTTAGTCGTCAGCTGTTTGTCAACTATTTTTGTCAATTTTTCTGGCCGTTGTCTGGTCTGTCTGTCTTTGTCAGTTTCTTGTTCTTCAGCTGTAATAAATCGTTGCCAATTATATGCCGTCGGGTGTGTGGTGCCAATAATCACCAATCATTCGCTTCCCCTCCCCACCCCAGAAGTGCGCAAAAAGCAGGAATTTTGCAGCATGCTGGCGAAAGTTTAGAACACGGCAAATTCAGAGGGTGTACATATTTATTTGAACATGTAACAATACACCAAAACAGAAAAAACATTGATTCCCATGGGTGGTCCAAAAGTTTTGGGAGTTTCGGATAGTTGGTTTTTGATTTGGTCAATGTGCGATTGACAACAAATCACATTGTTATGAATAGTGTGCCGCTTTGAAATACCATTGAACATTCCGTTTTAGTTTGAATAACAGGATATGCGAAAAATGCATAACCATCCAATGGAAAAAATTCAAGTGCTATGATTTCGATGCCAAGTTTTCCGATCAGTTGAACTGTTCAACATAAAAAAATAATAAGTAAATTTACGGCCGTGGTGGTGATTTCCAGATAAGATCTCTCATCATTTTCCGGGCACTGACGAAAAGTAACATTGTTCGCTCGTTTTAA
>JASANC010001519.1:0-16453 GCA_030248135.1 Theristus sp. LFF4_11 | reverse complement strand
TGAAACACCAGCCAGTGACAGCAGTTTGAAAATGGAAACCTTTTTTTTTGGCCCACCCTGTACAGCTGCGCGTCGGTAAATACTGCTTCATGAATGCGCCTCAAATTTTCTTATTCAAACGTGTCTCGAATAGCAGTGACGTAAATTGCTTTATAAACGCACGTCTGTAATGCACAGAACACCAGAGTTTCAGTTTGGCTTATCTCACAGATTAGTTAAAATGAAGTGAATGAAATGAAATTGAGAGCATGAGGCATGACGTCGTTTCATTCTGATGCGTTTGATCGAAACATCCGCTATACTGATAGAGCCGCTTCAACTTGTCGCTGTCGATCCTGATACATTGTTTAAAAAATCGAGTCAATGTTGGATGGGGTGCATAAGCGCATGGCAGACGATTCCTGTCGCCGGCTGAGATTAATGGAAATGAAAAAGGTACAGTTCGTTTTTTTTAATCTGTCACTTTGTTCGCAAGAATACACAGCATGCGAAAAATTGAATTACAATAGGAAGGAAGAGAAGAGGGAATGTATAGGGTTTTGTGTTGAAGTCAAAATACACCATTTGTGGTCAAATGTGTTTTTCTTTGCCACTCCTATCCCATTCTTCGTTCTTTCGCGAGATCTGTATTCTGCAAAAGAGGCGACAGGTTAAAAAGCGGTTTCGACATTCCGTGAAATTATTCTGCTTTACTCAAAAACACTTGCGAACTTGAGTAGTGTGACAAATTCAGGAACATGGCAGAACGTGTGGTTTTTTGAACAGTCTGCAGCGATCTTTTAGAGACGTAATAAAATTTGATCATATTTTGAGACGATGACGCACCCATGCGCACGGCACCGCTTGCTCTCCCCACTTTTCCCACGCCGTCGCACGCAGGTCTGCTGTAGTGTGATCTGTAGATTAGAGTCGCAAGTTGTGATAAAAAGTTTCGCGACGGGAAATTTTTTTAGAAAGACTCCTAAATTCAGACATACAAGCGAGCAGCGCCGAGCCGGTCGGGCCGGACGCCTATGCGAACAGTCGAATGACGCTCGGACGCAAGAAACGACTGAAACGACAGTTCATCATGCCCGCGCTCAGGTGCTTGCGATTTTTTTGTTGAAAATTTTAAGTAAAACGCCGTTCCTTGAAGCTGGGTGCATGTGACTTGGATAAACAGTTTGTATAAACATATCCAACTATAGCTGATTGGTTCTATGCTGACTGATGCGTGCATTCCATGCGGGCGGTGCTTCCGCCTTCACAGCAATTCCATGCATAGCAATGCATGTGCTTTGCCATAATCAACGCTGGTTGGATATGTTGGTGTGGATGATCATCAGCGTGTTGATGCTTCATTTGACCTTTGTGTGTTACTTTGATCGTCAGAGGATGAGGTTTTTGTGATAGAAGTGAGGTTTAGCCGTTTAGCTGATGATAGAAGTGAGGTTTAACCGTTTAGCTGATGATAGAAGTGCAAGTGAGGTTTAGCCGTTTAGTTGATGATAGAAGTGAGGTTTAGCCGTTTAGCTAATGATAGAAGTGAGGTTTAGCCGTTTAGCTGACTACCAGGTTTGAACTTGACTGCCAACACAACAAATTCTGCGTTGTGTCGTGGAGCAGGGGATGTGTTTGTGATCTCGCGGAGGACCAAATGATAGTTCCTTTTATGCAGGGTTGAGGAAAAAATATACGTTCCAAAAATGAACTGTGTTGTAATAACGGGGACAGCAGAGAAACATAAACGAATAGCAAAATTATGCATGTGGTGATTTGGCCGATCGCGCAACTGGTGTTGACCTAGGTTTTTTTTTCAAAAATTCGGTTCTGCAATTTGCAGAAATTTGATAAAAAATTTCTGCAAATGAAATTTGGTTTCTGCAAATATCAAAAACATGACGAAAATGGTTTTTGTGCTTGTTTAATGTCGTTTTTTTTGTTCTGAGCATCATTTCTTAACGATGCTCAGAGTTGCAATTGCCAATTGCATCGTTTTACCGCAGAATTTTTAAAGATTCAGAAAAAACACCAAAGCCAAACCAGATTGCCAAACCAAACAAATCAGCAATCATTCGTTTCAAATCATTCAACCTAACAACAACACAATCAATATCAAATGAAAACCCTCATTGCACAAATTTCGCAATCAAAGCGATGACTTCGGTCGGTTCGACGTTCTCAAAGGTGCAAAGGTGTTCGGTTTGATTTTGTATCGCCTCTTTGTTTTCATCCCCAGATACTGCATGCTTGCCTGCAGTTATACTCGGACCAGGGAATTGAATTCGTTCGCATTTGAATCGTTTCCATTCGTCAGCGATACTGCCCTTGCCCGGCAAAATTGATGAACAAAACTAGTGCAGATGCAGCAGATCGGCATTTCCGTACGCCAGCAGCTGTTCAGATCGATCTATCTCAGAAGGTAGAATATTTTGGCAGCCTTGAGAACACTGTGCGCGTAGAGATGTAAGGGTCAAAATTTTTTTTTTTAATTTAAAAAAAAAGTAAAAAAAAAATGAGCATTTTTTTTTATTAAAAATTTTTGAAATTTTTTCTTTAATGTGCCCTGAAAATGCCGTTTTTGGCATAATTTTTCGAAAGTTCAACAAAAATTTTCTTTGACTTTGCCTTGTCACTTAGTCTTCAACGCTGCAGGTGGTATTCTGGATTGATTTATCGACTGTTTTCAGCCTTGGTGAGTGATGATCGACTCGCCCATTGAAGTACTTGAGCGTCGCAAAGGCTAGTTCAACAAATTCCGATGTCGCTAAGGTGAGATAGAAGCAGAGAACTCACATTTACGCATCGTTTTTCAGGATCTCGAAAGGTGGAAATTGCACTGTCTGCCACTGCAAGCGTAACTTCGTTGGTTGCTCGTTGCTGTTTCGCCTCGTGTCGTCAGCATGATCACACCGGTTTGTTGTGGAACTTGTTTCCATGTTATTTGAGGTGAATTGAGAGGCAAAACACGAGACGTGATGTCGTCGGTGGGAAAATGGGGTCGCCGAAACCAAGTCTGAAATTTTCACCCTCCTCCCATATGAGTGGGGGTCATATGGTAAGTCGGTGGCTCCTCAGATGGTGATATTCGGACTCCCTGAAAAATTCTGAACAACTTTCATTTTAAAAAAAAAATTTAAAAAAAAAATTAAAAAAAAATAGAAAATTTTTTTTTCTTGACATCTCTACCCCCCCCCCCTTCGAAAATTGTTTTGGGCCCACGGTACTGGTCAGGTTTTGGGGGGTGGGTGTCGCGTGACCCCCCCCCCCCACCCCCCCCATGCGAAGGTCTCGGGTGCTCTGGGGGGGTGTACCCCCTGGGTTTTTTTTTGCAGAAAAACGTCGGTTTTTTGCAGAAATTTTGGACCGTTTGCAGAAACTTTTTAGCAGATTTCTGCAAATTGCAGAAACAGATTTGTATACAAACTTTGGTTCTGCAATATTCATTTTGTGCTTAGCGCTTGACTGAAGTTTCACATCAACATGGAAGAAATTTCAAATAGTTTTTTGTCAAAAACAGCTGTTTCGGCGGTTGCTATAGCGCAATGATTGGCGTTTTGTTTTGCCTTCGTAAATAAAATCAAAGTGTTTCAAATTTGAAAAATAAAACAGAATCAGATCACATCGAAAATTATTGTTTGCTGTAAGGCATTCTGTTTGGTGTTAGAATGAAGTGATCCATCATCCACACGACACAACAGAAGATGCAAAAATAAGACATTGGCGGAAAAGCGGCGCGCAAGTTTGTCGTCGAGCTGGTCCAGAATCTCAGCAACCTATTCGAAGACGCGCACTAGAGATGTAAGGGTCAAAAAAAAATTTTTTTTAATTTTTTTTTTTAAAAGTAAAAAAAAATGAGCATTTTTTTATTTTTTTTATTAAAAATTTTTGAAATTTTTTCTTTAATGTGCCCTGAAAATGCCGTTTTTGGCATAATTTTTCGAAAGTTCAACAAAAATTTTCTTTGACTTTACCTTGTCACTTAGTCTTCAACGCTGCAGGTGGTATTCTGGATCGATTTATCGACTGTTTTCAGCCTTGGTGAGTGATGATCGACTCGCGCATTGAAGTACTTGAGCGTCGCAAAGGCTAGTTCAACAAATTCCGATGTCGCTAAGGTGAGATAGAAGCAGAGAACTCACATTTACGCATCGTTTTTCAGGATCTCGAAAGGTCGAAATTGCACTGGCTGCCACTGCAAGCGTAACTTCGTTGGTTGCTCGTTGCTGTTTCGCCTCGTGTCGTCAGCATGATCACACCGGTTTGTTGTTAAACTTGTTTCCGTGTTATTTGAGGTGAATTGAGAGGCAAAACACGAGACGTGATGTCGTCGGTGGGAAAATGGGGTCGCCGAAACCAAGTCTGAAATTTTCACCCTCCTCCCATATGAGTGGGGGTCATATGGTAAGTCGGTGGCTCCTCAGATGGTGATATTCGGACTCCCTGAAAAATTCTGAACAACTTTCATTTTTAAAAAAAAAATTAAAAATTTTTTTTTTTTTTAAAGAAAAAAATAGAAATTTTTTTTTCTTGACATCTCTATGTGCGCGTCTTCGAATAGGTTGCTGAGATTCTCAACCAGCTCGACGACAAACTTGCGCACCGTACCTCCGCCAATGTTTTATTTTTGCATCTTCTGTTGTGTGGATGATGGATCACTTCATTCTAATTCCAAACAGAAAGCCTAACAGCAGACAATAATTCGATTTGATCTCATTCTGTTTTATTTTTCGAATTCGAAATACCCCGATTTTATTTACGAAGGTGAAACAAAACGCCAATTATTGCGCTTCAGCAACCACCGAAACAGCTGTTTTTTGACAAAAAACAGCTGTTTCATGTTGATGTGAAATTTCAGTCAAGCGCCAAGCACAAATTGAATATTGCAGAACCAAAGTTTGTATGCAAATCTGTTTCTGCAATTTGCAGAAATCTGCTAAAAAAATTTCTGCAAACGGTCCAAAATTTCTGCAAAAAACCGACGTTTTTCTGCAAAAAAAACCAGGTGTTGACTACCCACTTTTCATCCCAGGGTGGATAGTGCCGCCATCCACCAACTCACAACAACAATTATTGAACAATCCGAAAGTCATTGACATCAAGATTCCACGCAATGTGGTCAACACAGTTGATTAAACCCAGTTTCAAGCCATTACCAAAATAAAGCCAATCGGTGCCCCAATACAAAAAAATGACACTGGATTAACCGCAGAGCATGAAACGAGTCACGTGAATCGGGTGACTGATCGCAGTCTTCAACCGGTTCACGAATTCAATATGTTAAAGGGCAGGGTTCCTATTGTTAATGCAAGATTTCTAAAGGCCTGTGCAGACGTACGCCGACGTACGTTAGGTATGAACGGTAGTTTGCAATAACACGAGACCAAAGTGACGTGACGTGCCGTACATGCTTACGTCTGTATGAACGGCAGTATGCAATAACATGGGACCTGAGGTGACGTGACGTGCCGTGTCGTATGCGCATACGTTCGGTATAAACGGGCCTTTAAGTCAAGCGAACAGCTTATCCCTCAACAACACCGTCGTCCATTCAATCATAAGCACAGTACCGCCGGTTAGCGCAGCTCCGCCGAGCAGAAAATACGCACCGACGTGTTGCATAAAGTGGACGGGTCGAATCTTTCTGTTGCGTTCAGTGCGCCTTCTAATACAAGCGCGATATTCGGTCGGTGTCGATTGCTCGTGCGTGCAACAATCCGTCACCGTACCACGCAGTTCGTAGCGTTTTCGAATCACTTCGGGCACCCTGCCACTCGCTTTGATCGCCGCGTCGATGCGGTCGATTAATGCGGGCGTGACCCGTGAAGAGTTGCGCGAGAACAGTATCACCGATGGCTCGATCCCGAGTTCCGGCAGCGGTAGAACGCGTGTGCCGCACCACTGGGACGAGCGTTGGTTGGCCTTGAGTGGGTGGTATTGGGAAAGATTTTGTTTCTGGATAAAATTATGCAAAAATCTCTTTTAATAAGGTCGCGAGTAGCGAAATGGTGGTACATTTCATTTTGGGATAACAAATCTTCACGTACATTGAACTCGTACAATGCGAGCACATGCGAGCCGCGCTGAACGTGCTTCTTGAAATCGTTAGTGTCAAGAGTACTCCGAACAAGGATCGGTGGATGCTGTTGTAGTGCTTTGCGCAATTTTCGTTCGTCTGCTGTCAGCAGCGTCTGTTCTTCGTCCATCACCCATTCGAGCCAACTATAATCCGCCACAGTGACCAGTTTACCATGACCCGCTTCAAGATAGTCTGCCAGTTCGGCTAAATTGTTGAACGGATACTGTGTTCTATCAATGAGCAACTTAGCCAGTAGTCCGCCGCGGTACAGTGCCGCGAAGATCATCAGGAAAAAACTGGTCCAGGCCGTCCATTTGGCGCTACGTCGAATGACGCGACGCTGTGGTTTAGGCAGCGTAGACAGTTTCTTCGTTCGTGTCTCGACGAAGAAGCCGTTGATCTTGTGAAACAGCAGCACAGCAATGATACAGAGCCATGTGAGCACGTCGTACACGGTGCCCAACCGGATCGCCTGAACAACAATGTCCGCGTTCGCCTGCTCGCTAGCCAAGATCGCGAGTCGATCGCTCATGGTCGGCAGTGTCACGGACGCGTAGAATCTCTTCAATCGTTTCGGTGTCGGCGACAAATTCGCTACGATAGCGTCAGCCGCGCCACTCTCCAGCACTCGAAAAGCGTCGGTGAACAAGGAGACGCGTGTGCCGTTTAGGATCGCTTGAAATAACGGGTCCGTGTTCAGATCGTGCACTGTGTATGGTAGTCGAATTGCGTGCATTATGGCGTGCAACGTTTCACTTACGAATCCCGGAAATTTACACGATGGCGTTTTTTCTAAATTCGATTGCAACGAACAAGCCATACGAAATGGCTCGAGTGTGCTCGGATAGATCAGACGGATTGGTTGCTGTTCACTCATTTTTCTTGTGGCCTTGCGTCGTCAGATAATCTTCATTCTGTTTCTGGTTTCTGTTTCTGATAAGGTTTCTGTCACTGCGGTTGACGCAATTTCCGAAATGAACGGAGGCGTTTTTTGCGAAGAGTTTTTTGTTACAAGTGTCAAAGTGGAATGAGTTGTTTACTTTTATATTCCGTTTTGAGCTTGGTTGTGAACTGTTTCAATTCAATTACATTACTTGAATGGATATCGGTTGGTTTTTGTTTGTACAATGATATTTCAAACACGTTTTGCAGTATTTACAAAAGAGACAAAATTTAGAGCATATGTGTGGCCAGCCGAATGCTAGCGAGAGTTTTCGAAACTTCAGCATTTCACCATTTGAACCAACTGAGGTGATGAAACCCGTTTTTAATGTATTGAAGCTCAGAAAACCAGTAAACGCAGGTTAGCATAGAGAACAGTGGAGTGGAATATCTTTTGAAGAATGGACTCAATGAACCAGACAGAGACGATAAACATAAAAACATAAAAACGAAGGAAATGATTACTAAATTCAGACCAAAAATAAATCAGTAAACCACCAAACTCGGAATACACTCACGAACAATCTCTAATTTTCAAGCGTGCATACAAATTGAACTGAATGGAAATTAGTAAAAATACGTTTCACGGATGCACATAAATACGGTTCACTGATGGTCCTTTATCTCAATTAGTAGCAGCAAGAAATTGAACCAGCTCCCTTATCTCGTAAAAATACAGATGCCCATTCAACGAGAACGACAGTACCTCCGGTAATTGCGGCTCCCCCGAGTAGAAAGTACGCCCCGACATACTGTATCATGCGAACGGGTTGAATCGGTTGTTTATGTGTTGCTTGCTTTTCCGCACAATCACTATCTGCTTTGCTGGTATTGGTTGTTTTTCGTTCATGCGCGCAGCAGTCCACATTAGCGCTACGCATTTCGTAGCGTTTTCGAATTACCCCGGGCACTCGACCACTCGCTTCGATCCCCCAGTTGAAGCGATCGATTAACTTGCGATTAACCCTGGAAGAGTTCCGCGAAAACAGCACCGCTGTTGGCTCGGATGGCCACTCCGGCAGTTCCAGAACTCGTGTGCCGCACCAATGTGACGATAGATGTTTTCCCTTTGTGAGTTTAGAGAAAAGGTTTAATTTGAGTTATCTGGTAAATGACTGAGTATTATTAAGTTGGTAGAAATTATCTAATCTTTCGCTGCGAATTACCGCACCTTCTCTCGTACTTGAATGGAAAAAGTGCAAACCAACCTCGAACTCGTACAACGCGAGTACATGCGAGCCACGCTGGACCTGTTTTTTGAACTGCACAATTTTGGGTGCACTCGAAACGGTAACTGGTGGATACCGCTGAAGTGCTGTGCGCAATCTTCGTTCTCCTTCGGTCAAGACTGTCGTATCATCGGACATCACGACCCACTCCAGCCAGCTATAATTAGAAACTGTGACCAGTTTCGCATTGCCCGCTTCGAGATAGTCTGCCAACTCGGGCAAATTGTTGAACGGGTATTTTGCTCGATCTGTTAGTAGTTTCGCCAGCAGTCCTCCTCGGTACAACGCCGCAAAGATCATTAAGAAAAAGCTGCTCCATGCCGTCCATTTAGCGCTACGCCGAATGACGCGACGCTGTGGCTTTGGCATGGTCGAGCATTTTTTCTTCTGTGTCTCAACGAAGAAGCCGTTCAATTTGTGGAACAGCACAACTGCAACGATACCAAGCCACGTGACGACGTCGTAGACGGTGCCCAAATTGAGCGCCTCGTCCACGATGTTCACGAATTGCGACTGTTCGCTGGCGACAATTACCAGTCGAGCGCTCATGCTCGGCAGCGACATAGATGCGTTGAATCTTTGTAATCGGTTTGGCGTTGGCACTAAAATTGCCGCCACAGCGTCTGCCATACCACTTTCCAAAACGCGGAAACAGTCGGCAAGCAAGTTACTATGTGTGCCGTTTAGGATTGGCTTAAACAATTGGTCTGTGTACAGATCGTGCAGCGTGTATGGTAATCGGCTGGCATGCATTATGGCGTGCAACGTTTCACTGACGTAGCCGGGAAACAGACACGACGGCGTCTTTTTCAAGTTCGACTGCAATGAGCAGGCCGTGCGGAACGGCTCGCTCGCGCGCGGGTAGATCAGGCGGATTGGCTTAACTTCGGTCATTTTTTTAGTTTCCCGCTATGTCGGTAATGTAGCTTGAAACTAAAAATTCTGCAGTTTGAACGTCACCTGATCACAGAACCCATAAAGTAATTATTTTGAAACTGAATTTTTTAAACGTGTTCTGATATTTTCGTTGTTATTATATGTATTGTTTGTCGACGAAAATGAAAATTGTTTGCTGTACTTTCCGTGTGTTTGATTTTTCAGCGGTATTCCAATGTTTGAGTGACTTCATTCATTCACTGTTCAAACAGAGCGAGCGGGAAATAATCGAGCTGATACACTTTTTCACCCCGAAATGACTGAAAACACGAGAACTATATTCTCAAAGTCGGTAGTGAGTTTTGCATAAAATTAAACATACGCTCAACAAATACAGTAACAGTAGATAACAGTAATCCTCCGAAAAGTAAAAAATAAGGACCCGAGAAATGAAATAGGTTCGCTTGCTGATGTTGATCGTTCAAGTAGTCGTGTGTGCTGGAGCAGTTGAATTTCGCTTTAGGTTCTCCACCCTCATTGCGCTCTGCATACCGTCTTCCGATTACATCGAGCACTTTACTGCTTCGTTCGATGGCCTTATCAATTCTGCGGATCAAGGCGTTTGTGACCGCTGAAGAGTTCTTTGAAAATAGCAGCACCGATGGCCGACTTGGAAACTCCGGAAGATCCATTGTTCGTGTTTCACACCATTCGTCTGCCAGCTGCAGTGCCTAAAGATGTTGTGAGTCGTCGTGTCAGCGTTTTTGATCAGGTTTTAAGATGTGAATTGAAAACAAAAATGAAACAAAGTAATATTGTTCGTACCGAGTACTTGTACGCTGCCAAAGCATGTGTACCGCTTTGAACGGCTGATCTGTAATGGTGCCAGTCGTCTACACTGTCAATCAGCACTGGCGGATTGATCTCAAAACTTCTGCGCAGTCTTTTCTCGACGTCCAACAGGAACGTACTGTTATCATTCAAGATGTGTTCGATCCAGTTGGAATCGGCCCTGGTGACCATGGTCAATTGTTTCTGGTTCACCAAATCCAGCATCTCTTCAAGGTTGTCGAAGCGATGACTTGTTGTGCGAACCAACAATCGTGTCAGAATGCCAGCGCGGTATAAGCCAGCAAAGAGCATGAGGAAAAAACTTGTCCAGGACGTCCAATGAGCGCTGCGTTGACCGAAACGACTAGCCGACATGGACGTTTTCTCCTGGTTTGTCACAAATGCCCAAAATCCTCGGTGAAACAAGACAACACCAGCGATTAGTGTCCAGACGCCAATTGTGTAGCTATTTGCTAGACTTTGCGTCACGTATTGCAATCCGGTCTTTCCAGAATGCTTGTTTGCGAGCACATAAATGTCATCGCTGTGGTATGCAATCGGGCTCGATTGGAGAAATGTTTCCGATACGTATTGCGATGGCTCGTAATATGTTACGACTGAGTCGACGAAGCCTAGTTCCATTAGCGTTTGCGCATTCATATCATTGTCAGATGAGGTCACATTTTTAAATAGCTGTGACGTGTGCAAGTCGACAATAGAGTAGTTTATTCCTGCGACCTGTAAAATGGTTGCGATCGACTCGCTAGCAAGTCCGGGGTAGCGGCAGACGCTTTGCGGAGCTAAATTTGTCAACAGCGCACAGTCGTACCGATACGGTGGATAGCGACCTGGATACAGTAGTTGCAGTGTGACGGGCGTATCGCGAGTCATTTTTAATTTTGACACTCTTGTGGAAATGTATCGAAAGTCTCAGCTGCAATGTTTTGAGAAAAGTCGCAGCATAAAAGTTTTGACAGAGCTTGAAATGTTTAAAACTAGAAAGAGCGCAGTACAGTATGGCCGAATAAATAAGGCATACTATCAAGGCGGGATCAGTCGCAGACTAGGAGTTGTGTTTTTCAAAAATGCCAACATAACTCCCAATCATGTGTGCAAAGGAGAAACAATGGACAGAATAGCACGAATAATCAGTCAGTTTAAAAAAACAAGTCTAATTTGGCACACAATTGGGTTTCCGAAACGGTTTTATCTTCCATTCAAATTTCGCGCGCCTGTTGCACCCTGAAAAAAGCTGCCATGTTTACTCGGCCATTCCGTACTTGTATGTCAGAAATCAGCAAATTAAAAAAGCGGTTTTCATTCTGACCCAATATACTGGCTGGCTACCCATCACCCAATATATTTTGCAGCTGGTATGTTTTCAATTTCGATTGACCCTGACTGTAGCTGGAATTTGAAGCGGTTGGCAAGCGAAAATTCTTGTTTCTTTATTTGCCGAGTCATGTTAATCGGGATGAGAAGGAATTTTAAAGCTGAACGCGTTAAATAAACATTCACGCATTTTTATTTCCTACTACCATGGTCTTGCGGTTTTAGTTTTGCACTTTACCTTGGTTTCAGAGTTTGCACATACTACATGTAGAACATAACAGTCATATGGGACGAATAAGTTTTCACACACAAATTTTAAAACTGCTGAAATCAGCACATGATAAACAGGCGAGATATAAATCAATATGCTTCCGCTTGATTTGCTGAATTTCGGGTTGCCTAGGAATAGATACATGCAAATAATAACGGCTGTGTCTCTTGCCAATACACGCGCGACACTGTGACAGTAACAAGTTGAGTTAAGTCGTCTGCAGTAGTTGTTGAAACGCGTTCAAATAACATTCAAAGCAAACTGACAAAACCAACTTTTGGACGTTTTTGATGATCTGCAAAAGCAACGTTGGAGAAGTACTAAATTGTCATGCATGGTCACTGTGGCGGCGGCGGCGGCTTTGGCGGACACGGTCCGATTGGCGGTGGTTTCAGCCACGGTGGGGCGGCCAGTATTGCTCATTCTCATCATCATGCCGCAGTAATGAACCATCATCATCATCAACAACACCACGTCAACACACTGCATCTTCATCATCATAACCCTCTACATCACCTGCACAATGGACCGACGGTCACCAGCGGTGGTCATTTCGGCTATGCGACCGTGAATTATAACAGCCACCGAAAGCTGTGCTTCGTTTGTGGTGCGTGCATTTTCGTCATTGCTGCTGGGCTGATCGTGTTCGGCGTTTGTTACATGGTAATGCAAGACTCGATGTTTGACGGATTCTGGGGCACCGTGGCGATAATGTTCGGACTGTTCCTCGGCGGCAGCGTGTGCAGCGCTTGTCTTCCGATGTGTTTTGTCAAATCAGGTGCAGGCAACAGCCAGCATGCCGAATCGCAAGAACAAGACGCGAAAACAACAACGAGTCCGCTGTCAACGACTGATGTTGTATGATTGACATCTTGTTTTTCAAGGTTCGATTGATTTCAAAAAGGTATTCTTTCACAACGAAATTATGCTTCATTCAATAGCTGAACTGACATACGTTGAAAAAATAAACTATCACTTCACTAATATCTGAATTTGCAGTAACACTCACATGCTGTAGCGTGTCATCCTAGCGCGACTAAATCGTATTTCAGTGGCATTTGGTTTTTTGCAAAAGCATTTGATGAATGCCTCCAATAAAACAACGCCAAACGAAATCGTTGCTCCACTAGTGAGTAAAATGAACGCGCCTGCATAGTCTAACAACTGGAACGGTTTTGTGTTGCTGTTGTCGTGATAGTGTTTGCCCGCTTCTGAGCACTTCAGCGTCGGGTTCTTTCGGGAGTAGATCATTTCATACCGCTGTTGTATGATTGTATTCGCCTCTGCGCTCGTCGCGATTGCCTTGTTTATTCGCTGCAGCATCGCTTGGTCAACTGTGGATGAATTCTTTGAGAACAGCAACACACCCCGCTCGGTACCGAGCTCCTCCAGTCGAAGCACTCGCGTGTGGCACCAGTCGTACGATAGTCGTAGCGCCTGAAATAGTGAATGGATCCACATTCGTGTTGCTGTCATTGAAAAAACAACAGGGAACATTAGGTGTAACAACGAAAACGTTAGGTGTAACATTGTGGGGGAACAGGTGACGTTGTTGAGAACACGATTGATACGCAGGGCTCCCAAGACCTGTTCCCAATAATGTTTTGCACAATTTTTCAAAGTGGTGTTGACGTTGCTGCTCCACTTGCAACTGACTTGATACGTATACGCTGCGATCACATGTGTGCCCCGCTGAACGCTTTCTCTAAACTCCTCCAGATCGGACATTTGTAAATGCAGAATCGGTGGATTCAGCTCGAGCGCTCGTCGCAGTTTTCGCTCGTGTCTCAGCAGTTGGCCTTCATCCAATTGGAGTAACTGTTGCAGCCAGCTGTACGAGGCGCCTGTCACCAGCTTGATATGGCCGTCCGCTATCAAGTCCGACAATTGATTCAGGTTATCGAACGGATGCTCAGATCGATCGAGGAGCAGATTCGCGAGCAGTCCGTTTTTGTACAACGCTGCGAACATCATCGTGAAGAAACTCGTCCAGGCGCCCCATTTTGCGGCCAGACGAACGTACCGTTTCGCCGGTTTCTGTAGTGATCGGTTTCGGGCGACGAAAGCGCTGTTCGCTTTGTGGAACAACAGAACACCACCAATACAGAACCAGCCGACCAAATCGTAAACCTCGGTGATGCCCATGATCTTTCGGCGGATATTGAGCGTGTTCGCGTGAACGCTCGTCACGATGTGAACGGAGTCATCGAACGAGACGATGGGGGCGGACGCGGTGAAATGCTTCAGTCGCTCTATTGTTGGCGACGTATTGACTAACAGACTGTCGGCTAACCCGTTTCGCATCAGAGTAAACGCGTCAACAATGGAGGATCGTTCTTGATCGCAGTTAATCACCGCTCTGAAACGCTCCTCTTCGCACAACTGTAAAACGGCGTAGCAGATGCTACCAGCGCGCATGATTGCTTCGACCGATTCGCTAATGAGTCCCGGGTACAGACAGCTGCGTGTGACAGAGAGGTTCGTTCGAAGTGAGCACGCCATACGATACGGCTCATAGGAGTCGGGATAGAGGAATCGCAGTGTTGTGGTATTACAGGACTGCATTGTGGCTAAGTGCGTTTTCGAAACGGTGAAATTCGAGTTTGTAAATGTGTTAACGAACAAGTTTTTTTGCTGAAAACGTTTACTCGTGAACCGAATAAACAATTGATTTGTTGTGAAAAAAATAAACAATTACCATGAAGGTATCCGTCCACAATTTCGTGCTATTTTAATTGCTCATTATGATGCACTAGCAAATAACCAAGCCAGATGAAAAACAAACAAAACGCATGTCGATAACTGGATCACATTTCACATTGCTGGCGGCGATAGAGATAGCATAACTGTCTAGTTGTATCAATGATGTGCGAACCGATAATCATCCGCCAGCGCACTGAGCCTTCTCTCAGTTTTCTTTGTGCAAATTGTCATAATTCGTTCAAAAACTACGACAAGAACAGCAATCAATGCTCCACCGAGCAGCAACATAAACGCGCCTGAGTAATCAAGAAACGTGAATGGCTCCGGTTGCACTGGGCGAGTGCCAACCGCGGTGTCATGCTCTCGATCTAGTTTGGTGTACGTGCAGTTGGAGAACATGTTGCCACGAGCATAAAATAGTAGATAACGTTTGGCTATCACCTCAGCCGTTGTCTGACTGATCAGGATCGCTTGATTTATTCGTTCCACAATGTCGTTTGTCACTATTGGCGAGTTCTTTGAGAGCATCAACACGCCTGGCTCCACGCCGAGCTCCGGAAGTGGAATAGTACGCGTGTGACACCATTCGTCGGAGAGCTTCAAGGCCTGAAATGCTACCCTGGTGGTCACTTTGGGATTATCAGTAAGAGGGAAATGAAATCTGAAAAACAGACCACTAACATTGAGTTCGTAGGTTGCGTAAACATGCGAACCGGCTTGAATCAGCGGTTTCAGCTTGTAAACATCAGAGGGCGATGGAAGCAGGATCGGCGGATTTATCAAAATTGCCGCTCGGAAATTTCGTTCTTCGTCAGTGAGCCGGTGTTGCGAAGTTTCATCGCGCAACAGGCGTTGCAACCAGCTGAATCTACCGACGGTGATCAATTTCACTTGTTTGCTCGCGATCATTAACGTCAACTCGGCCATGTTGTTGAACGGATGGTGCACGGTGTCCAGCAACAGTCGCGTGAGTAGACCGCCGCGATACAACGCGGCCATGATCATCAAAATGAAGCTGGTCCACGCCGTCCAGGTGGCCGTCTGGCGTATGAATCGCTTCTCGCGCTTCGGTAGATTCCGATTGCACACGGTGACGACGACGGCGTTCCATTTGTGGAACATCACGACGCCGGCGATGCAAATCCAGATGCCAACGTCGTACACCTGCGCCATGCTGGTGATCTTGTCCCACGACTGCGGCCGCGAGCGATCGCTGCAGACGACGTGAACACTGTCGGCGAAACTCAGAATACCATCGGACGCCGTGAAGTCGCGCAGTCGCTCGGGCGACGGTGTCAGGTTGATCAGCACGGACTCGGCGGCGCCGCTGCGCATCAGCGCGAACGATTTCTCGATTGTGCCTCTATCGGCCGTGCCACTGTCAGTGGCGTTCAGAACCGATTGAAAGTGGACATCTGTCGCGAGGTCGTGTACACTGTAGCAGATGTGCGCGGCGCGCATTATCGCCTCCACAGTTTCGGTGATGAAACCGGGAAACCGACAGTTGCTCGTCATTCGCATGTTCGTCAAAAGCGAACATGCCATTCGGTACGGCTCTAGGGTGCTCGGGTATATAAACCGCAGTGAGCTGGTGTTGCACTGATGCATTATGTCCGCTAAGGGTTCGAGCACCTTCGACGGTGTTATTTCACTTCACCAACCTTGAATTACCACGTCAAGCATGAAAATAAATTTTTACACATGCGCGCATTGAGTCGTATAACGATAAAAAAAGATTACGTGTTGTATGTTTTGGTTATGTCTCGTTCAGCTGAATGGTGGATTCTTTGAAACATAAAGATCACATTACTTCTGAAACTGATCAGTGAAAAACACGGCAGCTAGCGAGCGATCTTTTCAGTTTCTGTTTATTTTTCGTCGTTTTAGTTTATTGACTTGGCATGTTTATTTAAACCTGTCACTTTTTTTTGCGCAATACAGATCACGCGAAAGATGACAGAACGCAGAACGCGCTTCAGAACATATTTAACCATAAATATATGGGATGTATGATTTCAGCAAAACACGATGCATTCGTTCGTTCTTACTGTAATTCAATTTTTCGCATGCTCTGTATTAATCGAAAAAATGCTAGGGTTAAACAAACATTATCACCTGAAAGCAAATTTGAAAATACTGGAAAAAGGCTAAAATACTGAAATCAATAAACTACCGACCCTATCACCCTACTGAAAAAAACTGAACAGCACA
>JASANC010001518.1:0-16131 GCA_030248135.1 Theristus sp. LFF4_11 | reverse complement strand
ATGAGATGAACATGATATTTTGTTGATTTTCATGTATGTTGGTAGGTATACAATGGAGTTGTGCGATATATTGTTAAACAATTGAGCGGAGATGTTGGTTAATACCACATCACACGACCGTTTTTCAGTTCTTCGATAACATGGCCATACGTTAAAACTTTGCGTGCTGAGCTAAACTAACGTGTTAAACTTGCGTCTGTCAGTTGCCCGCAACGTGATCGCGAAATCATGGTACGTGTTTTCGATACGATGATTCCAAGAGTGGGCTCTCGCCATGCGGCTTGATAGCATAGCTGGTTGAACCTGAAAGTAAGTGTCTTGGGGGGGGGACGACCGGGTCGACAGGGGCCGCCGACTTAGCTACAGCAAACAGGAATTTTTGAACACAGTCAAATTTTGGTAATTTTCAAAAAGAGGAACAACTAAGAACGGTTCAATATTCAAGTACACGTCGAAAATTGTCCTGTTTTACTGTTGAAAATGCAACTTTCCCTCTATGAAATGGACATAATTTCAATAAAACACGATTTTCGCTCTTGCGGTTTTCCGGATCGTTCTGAAAATAAATTTGGGATGAACTCAGCTCGACGAGACGCCTTGAACAAACCTAACTTGTAAAAAAAAAATTTTTTTTTAAAAATTTTTAATTATTTTAAAAAATCCGGATTTTTTCCCCTAACCCTAGGTGCACACCCCCCACCCCACCCATGAGATTTTTTAGCTTAAATTTTGGAAGGAAAAACGCTAAATTTTGTGACCTTGAAATTACAATGAAGAATGTCAAGTTATCATATATTTAGCTATCATTATGGACTTTAAAGACAAAAAATCATGATTTTTGAGCGTACGGCTTCATATTTAAAAGTACATGTACGGTGGAGGTGGTCCTCTTCCCCTTTAACACAGGAAAGAAAAAAATGCGAACCAATTTTGATCCTTTTTCACCTTATAAAAAAGGCTTGGCTTAGGATTAGGATTAGATTTAGATTAGGAAACCTACAACGACTTTATTGCAAGCATCATCTGATCGAAAATCAAAAATCATTTTTTCAAAATTTTTAAATACAGTCAATTAATCATTTGAGCAAAATTAATGATTTTTGGGTGGTCCGAGAAAAATTTTTGGGGGGTGTCACTGTTACTTAGGTCCATCTAGGGGTGGGGTGTCTAGCAAATTTCGAGGGGGGTGGTGGATGGTCCAGTGTCAGGTTTTGGGGGGGGGTGTCGCGTGACCCCCCACGCGGAGGTCTCGGGTGCTTCTTGGGGGGTGGAACCTCCGCACCCCCTCGTCTTCGGTACTGATCTGAACGAATCCGAGAAGCTTCTTTATTAAAAGCACGCGCACCTGGCATCGGCATTGCTCATTGCTCATGATCCAATAACGCGCGCGCACACGCACGCAGCGTGACTCCGCCCCCTTCTGATACAGACTACTACACAAGGGCTTATAAAACCATGCTTTTTGTGCAATTTAACATTGAAAGTGCTGGCTGTTTGCGAGCGGTGGCTGCGTCTGAATTTAGTGCGATGCGATTATTATTCTTGGAAAATTTTTGCATGGTAAATTCAAATTAAAAACGTTTCAAACGCATTTTTAAAAAACCCAAACATGCAGCACAGAACATATTGGTTGATTTTTTGTTGGTAACAGTAACAGGTAAAAGGCAACGCTGAATCGAGCAAACGAATTCCACAGTGAAGGAAATTATTAACTGCAGCTAACTTATCTCAATTGTTGTTGTTGGAATGGAAAGCAATTGGGTTGGGCGTTGAATTGGAGACAGATCATTAAGTTATTTGATTGTTGTTCGATGAATGAGTCGTCTTGGGAGCAAAAATGCAACTCAGCGAGTGAAATTGAAACTAGAACGCTCTGTTCGATCAACAGCAAGTTTGATGGAAAATAATTTGATGATTTGATTGCAATGTTAGATCAAATTGGTGGTCGATCCACGTGTCGGATTTTGCTGCTACTGCGCAATCAGTCAGCAAGACTGACGCCAAAACTTTTTGTTCTGAAACACAATCGAACAAAACAAAATCATGCAACCAGAAAGTGTTTTATTTTGTTTTCCAAAACAACAACAACACGCCAATTGATTGCACTGTGTTACTAGTTTGCCCCCCTCGACAACCTGCATTGCCTGAATCACGCGTGCGAAGAAGGCGCAACCGTTCGAAAACACCGGGTTGGACTACATGGGTCCACTGAATCTGAAACACGAACAGAAAGCCTGGATCTGTCTGTTCACCTGCCTGGTCGTGAGAGCGGTACACTTAGAACTGGTGCTCGACATGTCTGCAGCCACATTCATCAACGCACTTCGCCGCTTTATTGCCCGACGCGGAAAGCCACGCTTCATTATTTCGGACAACGGACCACAGTTCGTGCTGACAAAGAAGACCTTGGACGTCACGTGGACGAACATATCACAACACGATGATGTCATCGATTACCTGTCAGGCGAACGAATCGTCTGGAAGATGACAACTGCTTTCGCACCTTGGCAAGGCGGGGCATACGAGCGACTTGTCGGACTAGTCAAACAGTCGTTGAAGGGCGCGATCGGTCGAAAACTACTGTCATTTGAGCAGCTGCAAACGACACTGACCGAAGTCGAGGCCGTCGTGAATGCACGTCCGATGACGTACATCTGCTCAGACATCGATTCCTTCGAAGTCCTGCGACCAGCTGATTTTCTGACACCAAACCGTCACGCTGGTACCCTGCGCCTCAATGACAGCAATGATGTCAACGATCCTGACTACACTCCGCCGGACGACTCAACCGCTGAGAAGCTACAGAAGGTTTGGAAGCAAACGCAAACCGAGCTGGATAGTTTCTGGTCGATCTGGCGCGAAAATTATTTGAAGAGTCTGCGTGAAGACAGCCGAGTGGATCACCGACAGACACGGGTCGTCGTGAAGTCACCACCGCAAGTCGGAGACGTCGTACTGGTCCATGAGAAGAATTTGCCGCGGGGAGCGTGGAAAGTCGGCCGAGTAAACCGCGTCGTCTCGGATAAAGAGGCAGAAGTGCGCCTACCGAGTAAGCGACTGATAAATCGACCGTGGAATCTGCTGTACCCCATCGAAGCCGGCAAGAAACACAGTGACGCTGACGACGTCAAAGAACCTGTCAAGCACGAAACGACTGCGAAGAATGTAACTGCTGAAGAACCTCGTCGATCTGCTCGTTTGGCTGCAAAACGAATCAGCAGCAGCGACCGCACCGGCCGCTTCGGCCTCAACTGACTAACCTTTCTTTTTCTCTCACTCCATCTTCATTTCCCACCTCCACACCAAACTTACCATCCATTACCCTTAACCATTTTTCTTTCCCTGTGGGCAATGGGCATTGGCGTGTGCACCGGATGGTGAAGGCTGTGGGCCGTCCTGGGTCGGTCGAGGGCCGGGCTGCGTGCCCCGGGCCCCGCTGCTGTGCTGCGTGTGCAGTTCCTTTATAATCTCGTGCTGTGTGTTTTGTGTCACACCATTTTTGCCATAATCTTTGGTCATTTTGTCGTTTATGATCGTATCACTTTCCGGGTGGGAGTGTGCTGAACCCCACATACTTGCACGTGCATTTGGCGTGCCGTGGCACGCGTGTTACATTTTATGTGTTACGTGTTTACATTTATGTTGCTAGTTGCGTGATGTGATGCTATGTTGTGTCTTCGGCAACATCGTTGCTCATGCTTTTGCCTGTGCTCTTGTCGGTTCTTTTCAGTCTGTGTGTGTCTGTGTCTCAAGTTGCAGTGGCAAGTAAAACGTTAAACCGTTGAAAAGAATCAACACACTATTTGAGGTTTGCTTCAGCTGTTTCAGTTTATGTTGTCGTGCAGGATTGTTTCTTGTATTTTTGCAGCTTCTTTGTTGGTGTCAAACTAGTAACACAGTGCAATCAATTGGCGTGTTGTTGTTGTTTTGGAAAACAAAATAAAACACTTTCTGGTTGCATGATTTTGTTTTGTTCGATTGTTGTTTCAGAACAAAAAGTTTTGGCGTCAGTCTTGCTGACTGATTGCGCAGTAGCAGCAAAATCCGAACGTGGATCGACCACCAATTTGATCTAACATTGCAATCAAATCATCAAATTATTTTCCATCAAACTTGCTGTTGATCGAACAGAGCGTTCTAGTTTCAATTTCACTCGCTGATTTGCATTTTTGCTCATAAGACGACTCATTCATCGAACAACAATCAAATAACCCAATGATCTGTCTCCAATTCAACGCCCAACCCAATTGCTTTCCATTCCAACAACAACAATTGAGATAAGTTAGCTGCAGTTAATAATTTCCTTCACTGTGGAATTCGTTTGCTCGATTCAGCGTTGCCTTTTACCTGTTACTGTTACCAACAAAAAATCAACCAATATGTTCTGTGCTGCATGTTTGGGTTTTTTAAAATGCGTTCGAAACGTTTTTAATTTGAATTTACCATGCAAAAATTTTTCCAAGAATAATAATCGCATCGCACCAAATTCAGACGCAGCCACCGCTCGCAAACAGCCAGCACTTTCAATGTTAAATTGCACAAAAAGCATGGTTTTATATAGCCCTTGTGTATTAGTCTGTATCAGAAGGGGGCGGAGTTACGCGCGTGCGTGTGCGCGCGCGTTATTGGATCATGAGCAATGAGCAATGCCGATGCCAGGTGCGCGTGCTTTTAATAAAGAAGCTTCTCGGATTCGTTCAGATCAGTACCGAAGACGAGGGGGGGTGGGGGGGTACACACCCCCCCAGAGCACCCGAGACCTCCGCGTGGGGGGGGGGGGGGGTCACGCGACACCCACCCCCCAAAACCTGACACTGGACCATCCACCCACACCCCCCTCGAAATTTGCTAGACACCCCCCCACCCCCCCCCTAGATGGACCTAAGTAACAGTGACACCCCCCAAAAATTTTCTCGGACCACCCAAAAATCATTAATTTTTGCTCAAAAATGATTGGTATTCATATTTAAAAATTTTGAAAAAATGATTTTTGATTTTCGATCAGATGATGCTTGCAATAAAGTCGTTGTAGGTTCCTAATCCTAAATCTAATCCTAATCCTAAGCCAAGCCTTTTTTATAAGGTGAAAAAGGATCAAATTGGTTTTCGCATTTTTTTCTTTCCTGTGTTAAAGAGGAAGAGGACCACCTCCACCGTACATGTACTTTTAAATATGAAGCCGTACGCTCAAAAATCATGATTTTTTGTCTTTAAAGTCCATAATATTAGCTAAATATATGATAACTTGACATTCTTCATTGTAATTTCAAAGATGCAAAATTTAGCGTTTTTCCTTCAAAATTTAAGCTAAAAAATCTCATGGGTGGGGTGGGGGTGTGCACCTAGGGTTAGGGGGAAAAAAAAAATCCGGATTTTTTTTAAATTAAAAAAAAAAATTTTTTTTAAAAAAAAAATTTTTTTTTTACAAGTTAGGTTTGTTCGAAGCGTCTCGTCGAGCTGAGTTCATCTAGACTATTTTCAGAACGATCCGGAAAACTATAAGAGCGAAAATCGTGTTTTATTGAAATTATGTCCATTTCATAGAGGGAAAGTTGCATTTTCAACAGTAAAACAGGACAATTTTCGACGTGTACTTGAATATTGAACCGTTCTTAGTTGTTCCTCTTTAGAAAATTACCAAAATTTGACTGTGTTCAAAAATTCCTGTTTGCTGTAGCTAAGTCGGCAACCCCTGTCGACCCGGTCGCCCCCCCCCCAAGACACTTACTTTCAGGTTCAACCAGCTATGCTATCTGCCACATGGCGAGAGCCCACTCTTCAAATCATCGTATCGAAAACACGTACCATGATTTCGCGATCACGTTGCGGGCAACTGACAGACGCAAGTTTAACACGTTAGTTTAGCTCAGCACGCAAGTTTTAACATGTGGCCATGTTATCGGGTATCTGAAAAACGGTCGTGTGATGTGGTATTAACCAACATCTCCGCTCCAATTGTTTAACAATATATCGCACAACTCCATTGTATACCTATAACATACGCCAATCAACAAAATATCATGTTCATCTCATGGCCTACCGACTGAAAAAACATGTTCTAAGTTGCAAGAAAACGATTTCTGAAACGATATTTCAATTCAGTTAAGTCATTTCAACGCTAAAAATTGACTCTAGAAGTCATCCAAATCGAAAAACATGGAGTACGTCGGTCAAAATGACCAAATAATGACATGTACCTAAGCACACAAAGAAGTTGGGAAGAAAATTTGGTTTGAACTTTCAAAAAATTATGCCATAAATCGAATTTTCAGAGCAAAGTAGAAGAAAAATTTTTCAAATTTTTTTTTAAGTTTGAAAAAAAAATCCAAATTTTTTTAAAAAAAAACGAAAAAAAAAATTAAAAAAAATTTTTTTTTTCAAAGCCCCTAACCCTATGTGCACCCCCCCCCCAGAAAATTTTCAACAATAGTGCACCCCCCCATGGCCCACCACGCCTGGGGGGGGTGTCACTGTACCATGACTGACACCCCCTCACTGAAAAATTTTCGGCCCCCCCCCCCCCCAGTACCGAAAGTGCGGGGGGGGGGTGGGGGGGGTCCACCCCCCCCTCAGCCGAAAATCCTGCCCGTGCACGGGCAGATACCCGTGTACCCCCCCTCCCCCCTTTACCTCGACACGGGTACTAGACTCCCCCCACCCCCTCCGCGAGAAAACACGGGATCGCACCCCCCCCCTCACGGTGGTCCCGCTCGTCTCAATTTTTTCCAAAAATACCGTAATTTTTGCATTTTTCTTGACGTTTGTGTCTGTCCCTGCATAGATTTTGTTGTTTCTGACCAAACAAGCAGCTTGTTTGCACAAAATATTCTGTATTTTACAAGAATTTCTGTGTTTTTCTAAGGCAAAAATTTGGTATTACCCGTGCGATCCCGTGCACCCCCCCCCTCACGAAATTTTTCTGCCAGTGCACCCCCCCTCAGGAAAATTTGCTGCCCGTGCACCCCCCTCACCGAGAAGGCACCTGACCCCCCCCCTCTAAAATTAGGCAAACACCCCCCCCCCTCACCCGAGGTCCCGCTTTCGCTACTGCCCCCCCCCCCACCCCCACGTGACGACACCCCCCCTCGAAAATTTGCTTTCGCCTTCGGTACTGGTTCAGATCAAAAAGAAAACAAACCAGTAATTGTGTCAGAAAGACAATTTTGAGCGACATTTCGAATTTTTGAAATTTTCAGCTCAGCTCGGCAGCTCCAGCCGATTCTTGCACCTCGCTTAACATTGAGTCCGAAATTGAAAAAAACCGGAAAAATACGAAAAAAACGGAAAAATTCAGAAACGGTCTTTTTCCCGTTTTTTTCAAGGCATCAATTTTTGCCCTGGTAAAAAACGCGTAAAAATACATGTTTTTTACCGGTAAAAAACCCGGTATTTTTACCATGCCAACCCTAATAAAAACTCAGAGTCCGAAATTGAAAAAAAACCGGAAAAATACGAAAAAAACCGGAAAAATACAGAAACGGTCTTTTTCCTGTTTTTTTCAAGGCACCAATTTTTGCCCTGGTAAAAAAAAAACGCGTGAAAATACATGTCACTGTTACTTAGGTCCATGTAGGGGGGGTCCGGGGGTGGGGTGTAGGGTTGTTAAAAAAAACAAAAATCGTCATTTTTGTTTTTTTTTTTTTTTAAAAATTTTTTTTAAAAAAAAAAAATTTCAAAAATCAAAGTTGTGCTAAATCAATCAGGGAGTCCGAAGAACCACATATGATATGCAAGCGCCTGCCGAATGACTCCCGTATGGCGGAACTTTGCAGATTTTGTTTTGGTGACCTCAATTGCCCCTTTTCCAAACCGTCACCATGCCTCTTCTTGTGTTTTGACCTCCAAAACGTCACTAATTGTCCCCAGCTAAGCTAATGCTAAAGTGAAGACAAACATACCGCCTTGAAATTCGATCAATTCTTCTGATGGTGTCGCGACGACACGACACGAAGCAGCAACCAGACAACGTAGCGCTTGCAAACGGAGCAGCGAGCGCAATCGGACGCTCTGCGATGCGAATCGTCACCTTATCTGCATCGGAAATGGTAGGCTAAGCTTTGGGACGCTCAAAAACTTCATCGCAGATGTTGTCGAAGCCTAAAATCAGTCGGTAAAACGGCCCAAAATCGACTGCTAAAGGTTTTACGAGGTATAATCAAAG
Organism: Theristus sp. LFF4_11; assembly: GCA_030248135.1. Taxonomy (NCBI): domain Eukaryota; kingdom Metazoa; phylum Nematoda; class Chromadorea; order Monhysterida; family Xyalidae; genus Theristus; species Theristus sp. LFF4_11. Next base: position 7,970 of record JASANC010001518.1, on the reverse strand, counting down.
AAAATTTTTGTTGAACTTTCGAAAAATTGTGCCAAAATTGAGGTTTTCAGAGCATATTAGAGGAAAATTTTTCGAATTTTTGAAAAAAAAAAAAAAAAATCGGCATTTTTGTTTTTTTTTAATCACTTTTTTTTAAAAAAAAAATTTTCATTTTTGTTTAACAACCCTAGTGGGGTGTCTAGCAAATTTCGAGGGGGGGGGTGTGGATGGCCCAGTGTCAGGTTTTGGGGGGTGGGTGTCGCGTGACCCCTGGCCCCCCCCCCCCCCCCCGCGGAGGTCTCGGGTGCTCTGGGGGTGTGTATAGAGATGTCAAAAAAAAATTCCTATTAAAAAATATTTTTTTTAAATTTTTTTTTGAATCAAAGTTGTTCAGAATTTTTCAGGGAGTCCGAATATCACCATCTGAGGAGCCACCGACTTACCATATGACCCCCACTCATATGGGAGGAGGGTGAAAGTTTCAGACTTGGTTTCGGCGACCCCATTTTCCCACCGACGACATCCCGTCTCGTGTTTTGCCTCTCAATTCACCTCAAATAACACGGAAACAAGTTCAACAACAAACCGGTGTGATCATGCTGACGACACGAGGCGAAACAGCAACGAGCAACCAACGAAGTTACGCTTGCAGTGGCAGACAGTGCAATTTCGACCTTTCGAGATCCTGAAAAACGATGCATAAATGTGAGTTCTCTGCTTCTATCTCACCTTAGCGGCATCGGAATTTGTTGAACTAGCCTTTGCGACGCTCAAGTGCTTCAATGCGCGAGTCGATCATCACTCACCAAGGCTGAAAAACAGTCGATAAATCGATCCAGAATACCACCTGCAGCGTTTAAGTGACAAGGTAAAGTCAAAGAAAATTTTTGTTGAACTTTCGAAAAATTATGCCAAAAACGGCATTTTCAGGGCACATTAAAGAAAAAATTTCAAAAATTTTTAATAAAAAATATAAAAAATGCTCTTTTTTTACTTAAAAAAAATAATAAAAAATTTTTTTTTGACCGTTACATCTCTAGGTGTGTACCCCCCACCTAGAGATGTAAGGGTCAAAAAAAAAATTTTTTTTTAATTTTTTTTAAAAAAAAAAGTAAAAAAAAATGAGCATTTTTTTTATTTTTTTTATTAAAAATTTTTGAAATTTTTTCTTTAATGTGCCCTGAAAATGCCGTTTTTGGCATAATTTTTCGAAAGTTCAACAAAAATTTTCTTTGACTTTACCTTGTCACTTAGTCTTCAACGCTGCAGGTGGTATTCTGGATTGATTTATCGACTGTTTTCAGCCTTGGTGAGTGATGATCGACTCGCGCATTGAAGTACTTGAGCGTCGCAAAGGCTAGTTCAACAAATTCCGATGTCGCTAAGGTGAGATAGAAGCAGAGAACTCACATTTACGCATCGTTTTTCAGGATCTCGAAAGGTGGAAATTGCACTGTCTGCCACTGCAAGCGTAACTTCGTTGGTTGCTCGTTGCTGTTTCGCCTCGTGTCGTCAGCATGATCACACCGGTTTGTTGTGGAACTTGTTTCCATGTTATTTGAGGTGAATTGAGAGGCAAAACACGAGACGTGATGTCGTCGGTGGGAAAATGGGGTCGCCGAAACCAAGTCTGAAATTTTCACCCTCCTCCCATATGAGTGGGGGTCATATGGTAAGTCGGTGGCTCCTCAGATGGTGATATTCGGACTCCCTGAAAAATTCTGAACAACTTTCATTTAAAAAAAAAATTAAAAAAATTTTTTTTTTTAAAGAAAAAAATAGAAAATTTTTTTTTCTTGACATCTCTACCCCCACCTAGGGTTCGTTAGGGGCTTTGAAAAAAAAAATTTTTTTTTTATTTTTTTTTTCGTTTTTTTTTTAAAAAAAAATTTGGATTTTTTTTTTCAAACTTAAAAAAAAAATTTGAAAATTTTTTCTTCTACTTTGCTCTGAAAATTCGATTTATGGCATAATTTTTTGAAAGTTCAAACCAAATTTTCTTCCCAACTTCTTTGTGTGCTTAGGTAAATGTCATTATTTGGTCATTTTGACCGACGTACTCCATGTTTTTCGATTTGGATGACTTCTAGAGTCAATTTTTAGCGTTGAAATGACTTAACTGAATTGAAATATCGTTTCAGAAATCGTTTTCTTGCAACTTAGAACATGTTTTTCAGTCGGTAGGCCATGAGATGAACATGATATCTTGTTGATTGGCGTATGTTATAGGTCTACAATGGAGTTGTGCGATATATTGTTAAACAATTTGAGCGGAGATGTTGGTTAATACCACATCACACGACCGTTTTTCAGATACCCGATAACATGGCCACATGTTAAAACTTGCGTGCTGAGCTAAACTAACGTGTTAAACTTGCGTCTGTCAGTTGCCCGCAACGTGATCGCGAAATCATGGTACGTGTTTTCGATACGATGATTTGAAGAGTGGGCTCTCGCCATGTGGCAGATAGCATAGCTGGTTGAACCTGAAAGTAAGTGTCTTGGGGGGGGGCGACCGGGTCGACAGGGGTTGCCGACTTAGCTACAGCAAACAGGAATTTTTGAACACAGTCAAATTTTGGTAATTTTCTAAAGAGGAACCACTAAGAACGGTTCAATATTCAAGTACACGTGAAAAATTGCCCTGTTTTACTGTTGAAAATGCAACTTTCCCTCTATGAAATGGACATAATTTCAATAAAACACGATTTTCGCTCTTATAGTTTCCCGGATCGTTCTGAAAATAGTCTAGATGAACTCAGCTCGACGAGACGCTTCGAACGAACCTAACTTGTAAAAAAAAATTTTTTTTTTAAAAAAAAAATTTTTTTTTAATTTAAAAAAAAAATCCGGATTTTTTTTTTTTTCCCTAACCCTACCCCCACCCCCCATCGTCTTCGGTACTGACCGAAACTGCAGATGCAGCTGTTTTAATAATGATGCATTACGCCCTCTAGCACTCTAGCATACTGTGTGCGGTACGGCGGCGAAGCGGAGGCGGAGGCACAGCGGACCCGTGCGAGAAATGTTTCAAGTGAAGTCGCCGCGCGCGAGGCACGCGATTGAGGTTGCGGCAAACGGCGCACGTGTCGCGATGCAGTGGGGATTCATTCCATTGGTCATTTATTTGGGTTGGTTTTTTGCGTTTGTTCTTAGTAAGTCTGCTACTTTGTTTTGGTTCCTGCCTGTAGTTCTCAATCAATCGGTCAATGATATTTGATCTCGGCCAATCACTCCCACAAACAAACACGATAAAACTGTTGATTTGATACTGGGCATAAAAAACATCCAATTGAACGGCTATTCCTGGTGTTCCTGCAATTATTATGTGCCCTTTATTGTTGGTTGCTGTTTTTGTTGGCTGTCTGTTTGTTTGTGTTTTGCATTTTTGAGACAGTTGTACCCGTCTTTGAGAGTTATACAGAGTGTCCCACAAAACATAACAAAAGTAAACGGCTCGTGCGGCCGACTGGTTGCACATGAAACCGTGAAATTTGAAACACCTTTAGAACTAAGGAACACATTTTGTTTGTTCAAATTTTATCCCGAAATTCTACTTTTTCAATAATATTTCAGCAGAAATATGTAAAAACTCAAAAATCATCTAAATTCAGTTTTTTTGACTCAAGATAAACATCATTGTCGTCATCGAGAATCTCATCTGGCAGTGGCACAAGCTCATCGTCAGCTTCAATTTCACTGACGTCATGTTCATGCTCACGGTCGTTCAGTTTCATTTTTCTCGGCTGCTCAATGTGTTTTCCATTGTTCTCAATGAACGCCGACATTCAATGTTTGAAACTGATGATCACTTTCTGGTGCAGCGCCCGATCATCGATGATTTTTTTGCACACCGCTGCAGTTGTGGGCGCCGAAGCTGTCCCACATTATCCGTCAGATGCCCCCAACGCATGAACCCAAACTTCATGTCCGGGTTCCTTTCGGGCCATTCAATTCGGCCCATCCAGCGGTCACCGAACGACGCCGACAGCCACTCGCGCACTTGTTTCAATTTTCCTTTTGACTTATGCGTTTGGGGCACCAGAAGGAAATTGTGTTCCGTTCGGTGCCCAACATTTTCGACAATTTGAAACCCAAAATTTGCAGTGGTGTGCTGTGCAAAACATTAACGATGATCGGGCGCTGCACCAGAATTGCTCATCAATTTCGAACACCGAATGTCGGCAATCATTGAGAACAATGAAAAAGACATTCAGCAGCTGAAAAAAGTGAAACTAAAGGGTCGAGAGGATACATCTGATGAGATCAGTGAAGACGAAGCTAAAGATGAACTTGCGCCACTGCCATATGTGAATCTCGATGACGACAACAATGATTATCCTGAGTCAAAATGCTGAAGTTAAGGTATTTTTGAGTTTTTACGCATTTCTGCTGAAATATTATTGAAAAAATGGAATTTCGGGATAAAATTTGGGCACACAAAATGTGTTCCTTATTTCTGAAAGTGTTTCAAATTTCACGGCTTCACGTGCAACCAGTCGGCCGCACGAGCCATTTACTTCTGTTATGTTTTTTTGGGACACCCTGTACTAGGAACGGTTAATCCAGATGTTTTTCGTCTGTTTGTCATGACTTACAGTCCATCTGGAAAATTTATGCAACATGACGCAAACATGACATCATGACCAACCAATCAGCGCTGAGAACACCTCATGATTAACCAATCAGCGCTGTGAGTTGCTATGACCAACCAATCAGGTAGTTGCATTTATTAGCGAGATTGACTGTATGTTGTGCGTTGAAATAAAGAATCTGAATCTGAAATCTGAAACTAACTGCAGCGTCGTGAAACAGAAAAAAAATCCAAAATTGCTCAAAATCCCTCATATTCAGGCAGCAAACAGTTTTTAAACCTGTCGCTTGAAAACGTTCATGTCACGCTTCATTTCTGTTTCTCCTTTCAGGTTTCAAACGTGGCGCGACTGAAGGTGAGCCGCCGTTGGAACTGACACGGTTCGTCGCTTTTGAAGCTGCACTCCGCACTCTTGTCTCTTGTGTTTTCAACAACGTTTTTTAGTGTTAAACCGGCGAACCATGAATAAATGCAATTGGCGTTGCAAAAAAAATTGCAGGCTACTATGGGGATGATGGAGTGAGTTCGATGATTTACTCCGGTTAAGCCGTTTGCGTTCCATCTGCATCATCAACAAAATAATCATTTGACGAACACATTCGTTTTCTTACGATTGCCATCGCTTCGCCGTAGAACAGTGCCGAAACAATTGCATCACTCACCAATTTCATAATACCGCAACAAACAAAACTGCAATCCTGCCTTGCAACGCGTGCTACAAGTTGACGAATTAGAACTGGATTTATAAAATGTCAATTTTCGATGTTTACCAATGTTTGGTTTGGCTCTCGTTTCTCATTGCCATCGCTGTAGCCGGGCTCATTGTGCTGTTGTGTGGCTTTCAACGCGCGCGTCACAGGCGGCCGCTGTGTGCGTCGGTTCGTATGGTTTTTTTGTTAAAGTCGCTAGATGTGGGGATGGTGTTTTTTACGTTTTAAAAAACCGGTTTTATTTCCGTTTTAAAACCGTTTGATTTTTCAAACTTGAAAACTGCCCCATCTCTATGACAAGAACTGCTCAAGTTTTCTTTTTGCCACATTTCTCATCCAGGAGGATCAGAAAGCGATGAAGTCAAAGCGATTGACGGTTTGCATTGTGCTTGGCAGTGGTGGACACACGACGGAGATGCTGAGAATCGTCGAAAAACTGCCGCGATCTGTAGGTTTTGCTTCGATAATGTCGCATCAGCAATAAATAACCAGGGACCAACTTTATATAAGCTTAATAGCCCAATGTGCTACACACACCACTGAGCCCCTGAATGAAATGATAAAAAAACATCACAATTCGTTTTTTACGCAAATTGTTTGTTGACTGTGCAAAGACACCTGTGTTCGCAAACAAAATCAGCAAGGGTCTTTCACGTTCACGACTTTTTACTCACTTTTCTGCATTTTTCAGGTGTACGCAGTTCGCCATTACGTGGTGGCGGATACCGATCGGCACAGTGAAACGAAGGTGCACGAAATGGAGCGTGGATTTGCACCAGCATCTGCGGGTGACTACAGTGTACATCGAATACCGAGGAGTCGTGAGGTTGCAACAGAATGCACCGCTGCGTTATGGCTGATTGGTTGCTTTTGTATTTTTGCGTGCACTGATTGGTCGTGAACCAGCGGACGCTCAGAGCGCTCAATGTGTCCTTTTTTTCTTCAATGTTCTCTTTCACACACCGGCCACGTGCGTAACAAACAATAATGATCTGTTTTGACAACGATCATGCTGATTGGCTGCTGCATTTTATATACGGTTATCGACCAATCAGCGTCCCCGATTCATGCAACCACTTGGTATCTGCGGTCTGATTCTATAACATATCCAACTGGCTCATTGGTTGACTTGATGGTTCACGTGATGCTGTACACACATTGCTGCAGCGGCGGAGTCGGTCCTGCACATACATGAGGTGTCCACCAACCAATCAGCTAACTGTATATATGACATAGTGTCCGCACATGCCTGCAGCCCTTCCCACAAACCTGAATTTCTCACGCAGCTATCTAAGCGTGCAATTGCTTCCAACGCCAGGTTCGCCAGTCGTACGTATCGTCCGTGTTCACCACGGCGACGTCGTTTCTCCACTGTCTCTCGCTCGTCCACAACGCCAACGCTGATCTTGTACTGGTGAACGGTCCCGGCACGTGCGTGCCGATCTGCGCGGTCGCATTCCTACTGGACTTGTTGCGTATAAAGTCGTCGCGGACGATATTCGTCGAGTCGATCTGTCGCGTGCGTCGCCTCTCGCTGAGCGGCCTGCTGTTGTATCACTCGCCGCTGGCTGATCGTTGTGTAGTCCAGTGGCCCCGGTTACAGTTGCGCTATCGGCGCGCCTTGTTTCTTGGTAGATTGTGAGCGCCCGTTCATGCTGGCGTAGACGTCTCGACGTCGGCACGGTCACCATGGACGGTAGTGTACAACGAGACGTGCTGTGCCGTGCATACATAAAGTCTGTGATGGACGGTACTATGGCAATACATGACGTGGCGTGCCGAATACGCATACGTCGGTATGAACGGGGCCTAAGGCGATGTTGCAGAAAGCGTTTTGCTTATTAAGCAGTTTAAGGGTGCATTTTTTTTGGATGTCAGTCAGATTACAATGAGAACTAGAGCCGGTGATTTATGTTTCCATTTCAGCTGATTGGTTATTTTTAATTGATCCGACCACATTAAGCGTTATGCAACCAATCAGAATGCTGCTAAAAATAGAACTGAATTGTTTGGTTATCATTCGTTTTTTCAGGTTCCAAATTCGGGTCTTGTTTCTTATGCTTTTACGCTTCTAAGTTTTAATTACCGAAAATCAACATTGCTTTGAAATTCTGATTATTCATAAAAGCTTTTTCAACATTTTTTGCTGTTTAAAAACTGTCAAGCACGTATAACCATGAACGTAAACCGGATGTTCTTGTCCCAAAAGATATAATAGAACTTTAGTGGAACTAGATTTGTGTTGTGTTGCGATGTTGTTGTTGTTTGAATAGAACGTTGAATAAATGAAAACATTGCTTGCAACCATAATTTACTGACTGAGTTAAACTATATTTTTTTACCCGACAAAAATCCAGGTTGCGCAACATGACAGCAAAACACAAAGTTGCAGTGTAAAAAATCCATGCAGAAAACAACGGAAACACAAGAACAAAAGAAAGGCAAAGAAATACAAACACCAATTTATCAACGACATTCTTTTTCGCAAAAAAACAATCAGCAGTAATCGGAATACCCGTGCTCAGAGCCCGAGCTATCAGACACGTCCGAATCATCAGAGTCACCGTGGTCACGGAAATCCAATCGATTTTCCTTAAAGTGCATCAGTCTTTTGAAATCCCTTCGCATGCGCGCCATTTCTCGGTCGTCATGGTCGAGGTTTTCATCGTCTTCGTTCGCACTGTCTG